>ML401763.1:0-49675 GCA_005239525.1 Nicotiana knightiana
TATCGGAGAAAGAATTCACCAACGGGGGAAACCTTAACCTTAGACCTTTAATATTATTGTTTACATTAAATTGTTAGATTAATTACTAGTTGATTATTTTGTGAGCAGAATTAGTTAAACAACACAACTTGATATTCAAAAAGCTTGAGAAACTTGATTAAACACCAGTTTAGTATTTAATAAACTCAATTGATACGTTCAATTCCTCGTGGGATCGACTTTGGGCTTAATACCCTAGATTTATATTTGCAACGCCCGTTTAGTCTTTATAGAAGACATAGTTGAGCGTGATCGTATTCTAACTAAAATATGTTAATTTGGAAAATGGGGTGAAGACTTACCTCTTATGGTGAAGAAGATGATGACTACTCAACTAATTACAGGCCTGAGTAGAGATGGAGGACCAATTTGGGGAAGTGAGGACTTCTCTCACTAGAACCCACTCTCAATTCTCTCTATTTTGATCAGATAGTCGTTAAAAATGAAGGGAAAGGGTATGTTATTAAACTGGGGGTCGAGTTTTAAAATCAGAAATTAGAAACCCCGAAGCAGGTATGCGGTAAGGAATACGATGGCATTCCTGTTATACGGTCCGCATACCTGTCGCATAAATGGAATTTAGATGGGCCAAAAAATTGAAAGCAGACTGCCAAGGTATGCGACCACTATGCGGTCTGCATACCTGTTATGCGATCGCATAGTGTGTTGCATAAATCCCTCCGCCAAAATAAAGGTATAAGAATGCGACAACTATGCGGCCCACATTCATGAAATACGAACGTATTATGGGCCGCATAGTGGTCCTCAAAATGGACAACAAACTATCCAGGTATGCGACCACTAGCGGTCCGCATACCTGATCTGCATTCGCATAGCGGACCAGACCCGCACAATTCTGGAAAATTTTATCTTTTAAGTCCTTGGGGTACATTTTACTCCAAAAGGGTCTGTTTTAAGATTTACTACTATTATAACAATATGGGGACCTACCTAGCATCATTTTTAGTCAAGAAAATTTATGGGTCTTTACAGAATATGCCCATAGTCACCATACTCAAAGCACCCATCCTGACACTGAGGCTGTGAAAACATAGACTGACGCTGACGAGCTGGCTAACAACGATAATAGCTCCGAAGAGGAGGTGCCTTGATGGGAGCTGATGGTGCACTATAGACTGGCTGAGTAGAAGAAGACATATAAGAACCACGACAACTTGAGGTACCATGAGATGCCTAAAGTAGTGAATGGAATGACCTGGAAGAATGGCCTCTACTTAAAGTAACCCTGAACTTTTCGACCACGAACTTTTCGATAAAATAAATCCTGCTTTAACCACGAACTTTTCGACCAGCCAGAACTGGTGTCATAATTCACGAGCGTTCTATGAATAACTACATATAGTGGTCTGAAAGAAAATATATAATTGTTTTGAACTAAATAAAACAGCAACTGAAAGATAAGGAAGAGACTCCAGGAATCTGCGGACGTCAGCAGATCTACCTCGTGTCTCCGTGCGCATGATAAGCTATAGCTCGAACTCAGCTATGGCCTAAACCTGGATCTACCCAACAAGTGGAAAGTACAATATCAGTACAACCGACCCCATGTACTGGTAACTGTCGAGCCTAACCTCGACGAGGTAGTGACGAGGCTATGACGGGGTATTTATAATATAACATGTATACAATGTATAATAAAGAAGAAAGGAAATGATAAACTAAATGAAACAGTAAATTGCAATAAATAAATAATTAACTTGCTATCTTTCCATAACTCATCTATCTCAAATCCTTACGAGAATTACAATGTTACAGATTTAAATCACAGAAGGAGCGGAATATAGAAATAACAAAATAAAGCAGTGTGCATTCCGATCTTATCATTTAATTAGTAATAACATGAAGATTCTCCCATATTACTCATTGTTGCGGCGTGCAACTCGATCCCACCTATCAACCCTTATTACTCCTCAATATATATATATATATATATATATATCACCCTTATTCTTGTTGTTGCGGCATGCAGACTGATCCCACCTGTCCAACCTTATTACTCCTTGTTGCGGCGTGCATCCCGATCCCACTAGAAAATCACATTTCACCCTTATTCCTTCTCAATATGCCACCCTTATTCCTCCTGTTGCAGCGCACAACATGATCCAACCATATTAGTACCAATCACACAATAATAATAAACGTTTCACAATTTAAATCACAATCCTCCACAATATTTATGTCTCAACCAAAATGCTCCAAAGAGATGAACAAACTCTCACTTAGCCCCGACACCTGAATCTGTACACAAGGTGCAGCGAGTAGCGTGAGTATGCGAACATAATTAGTATCAATTATAACTAAAGACTGAGTGCAGTGACGAGCATTTAAAATCATATAATTTCATAACATAACATAGTGGAAATAAATGAATTAAATCAGGAATTCAAATGCCAAATATCTTGTAAAAACTTCAGTTTTCAGTGATATCTTGTTTAAAACATTTGTTCAACATTATCAATAGAGGATCTGAGCAAAAGAAGAGTGAAAACAGTAGTTTCATAAACACAAGCCCCTCGGGCAAGGTATCACTCACAAATATAGCCTCTCGGGCAAGCCTCTCAGTCACTCGTGACTCAACTTTCACCAATTAGCACTCATACTCGGCACTCATGCTCAATGGGTACCATATAATAACCACTGTGGCTTGCAGCCCGATCCAGATACAGTCGACTACGCTCATTGGGGGTGTACAGAATCCAGAGGGGATCCTAAAGCCCAATCGCTATATCGCTGTGGCATGCAGCCTAATCCAACATATTGCTGCGGCGTGCAACCCGGTCCAACATATCGCTGCGGCATGCAGCCCGATCCATATATATACATATAACGCTACGGTGTGCAGCCGATCCATAACTGTCCTCACAAATCCAGCCCTCGACCTCACTTAGTCATCATCCTCACAAGCCACTTGGGCAAGTAGGTACAATTTAGGGGACTCAGCCCAAAATATCTTTCATATATTTAAAATATAGAGATGAAAAGGAATAAACAGTGAACATGTATAAATCATGACTGGGAATATATTTTCTATCAAAAATAATGTGAGGATAGTAGTAAGAATACCCCTGAGGGCCCAAATAGTTCGGCACAAGGACCAAACATAGTAGTAATCTCTAAAATACAAAATATAATATGATTTCTAGTCAAATACGCAACTTAACAGTCTCTACGGGACAGACCAAGTCACAATCCCTACTGGTGCACGCCCACACACCGTCACCTAGCATGTGCGTCACCTCATTTATCAAAACAGTATGAAACACAGGGGTTTCATACCCACAAGTCTAGATTTACAATCGTTACTTACCTCGAACCGGATGAAAATCTACTCCGCGATGCCCTTGCCGCTCGACTCGGCCTTAAATCTCCCCGAATCTATTCCAAATGAGATTCATATAATTAAAATACTCTAAAGGAACAAAATCCATGTGGAAATAATCAAATTACATTAAAAAATCCCGAAATTGGCTAAACCCGAAAACCGGGCCCACGTCTCGAAATCCGATAAAAATTGCAAAACTAGAATCATTATACTCTCAAGAGTCCATACATACCAAATACCTTAAAATCCAACGACAAATGACCCCTCAAATCCTCACATTAAGCTCTTCAATTTCAAGCCCTAATACCCCCAATTTCTTCCTTAATTCCACAAATTTCATGACTAAATAGTAGAAAAATCATCACAAACATAGGAAATAAAGCCTTAATTCCACAAATTTCATGACTAAATAGTAGAAAAATCATCACAAACACAGGAAATAAAGCCCAAGTAACTTACCCAGTTGACAACCTTCGATTTGCTCTTAAAATCACTCTTCAAAGCTCCCAACCCGTCCAAAAATGGTGAAGAATGAGTGATAATTCGCGAAGGCAACCTTCTATACTTTCTGCCCCGCGATATCCTCATCTGCGAAACATTTTTAGCACCTACGGACCCGCACCTGCCGTCCTAGGTGCGCACCTATTACAATCACTTAAACTCTAGCTTCCGCATATACGGTCCGCTACTCGCATGTGCAATCAAACACCAGCACCTGCGCTTCGAGGACAAGCTTCCTTTTCCGCATCTGCGCAAGGTCCACCGCACATGCGATCATCACATATGCGGCTCCCTGTCCGCAGGTGCGGCCACACCAGATATCCTGCACCAGGAGCAGCTTTGCTGCATTTCTCAAAATTTCAACTTCCGCTTGCCATCCGAAAGAAATCCCGATCCCCTCGAAGCCCCACAAAATTAAACCAACACCTCATATAACATCACCCGAACTTAGTTGAACCCCCGGAACACTCAAAATATCATCAAAACACCAAATTTATTTGAAATTCAAGCCTAAGGATTTAGAAACATCTGAAATTCGCCGACGATGCTAAAACAGACCAAACCACGTCCGAAAGAGCTGAAACTTTGCACACACATCAAAATTGACACTAAGAACCTATTCCAATTTTCCGAATTCCATTCCGACCCGGATAGCTAATTTTCCACGGCCAGACGGAAATCCCCAAAAATCCAATTTCGCCAATTCAAGCCTAATTCTACCACGGACTATTGAATAGCATTACAGACACACTCCTAAGTCCCAAATACCCTAACGAAGCTATACAAACCATAAAAACCACATTACGAGATCATATACCTATAAGTAACTTTCGGTTGACTTTTCCAACTATTTGACCAGCTTAAGAGACTAACTGTCTCATTTCTCTCCACAACCACTCTGAACCCAGACCAATCAACCTAACACAACATAAAAGAGTTGTACCACAAAAAAATGAAGCAGAAATGGGGGAACAGAGGCTGATCTATAAGAACGACCGGCCGGGTCATTACATTCTCCCCCTCTTAAAAAAATGTTCTTCCTCGAACGAGTCTAGAAACACACTTGGAGTTTCAAATAGCTGTGGATATCTTCTCCGCATCTCCCGTTCGGTCTCCCAGGTGGCCTTCTCCACCGGCTGCTCTCTCTACTGCACCTTGACTGAAGCTATATCCTTTTACCTCAACGTTCGGACCTGTCGACCCAAAATAGCTACTGGTTCCACCTCATAAGTCATATAACCCTCTAGTTGAACCGTGTTGAAGTCCAAAACAAGAGATGGGTCACCCACATACTTCTGAAGCATGGAAACATGAAACACTAGATGCACACTCCACAAGTTGTGTGGCAAAGCAAGTCTATAAGCCACCTCCCCAACCCTCCGATGCACCTCAAAAAGACCAATGAACCGGGGACTCAATTTTCCCTTCTTTCCAACCCACATAACACCCTTCATGGGTGACACCTTCAATAGAACCTTCTCCCTAGTCATGAAAGATACATCCCGGACCTTCCTATCTGCATAGCTCTTCTGCCTAGACTACACCGTGCGAAGCCGCTCCAGAATTAACTTCAACTTTTCTAAAGCATCCTGTACCAAATCTGTGCCAAGAGTCTAGCCTCACCCGGCTCAAACCAACCGACCGGAGCACATCTTCTCGTATAAAGCCTCATATGGAGCCATCTGAATTATCGACTGATAACTATTATTATATTCAAACTCCGTGAGTGATAAAAACTGGTCCCATGAACCCCCAAAATAATTAACACAATCGCGCAACATGTCCTCTAGTATTTGAATAGTGCGCTCAAACTGCCCGTCCGTCTGAGGATGAAAAGTTGTGCTTAACTCGACCTGAGTACCGACTCTCTCTACACGGCCCTCCAGAACAGCGATGTGAACTGAGTACCTCTATAAGAAATGATGGAAACCGTAACACCATGCAACCAAAAAATCTCCCGGATATAAATCCCAGCTAATCGCTACGAAGAATGAGTAGTACCAACAGGAATGAAGTGCGCGGACTTGGTCAGCCAATCCATAATAACCCATAAAGCATCGAACCTCCTCGAAGTGTGTGGGAGCCGAACTACAAAGTCCATGGTGATCCGCTCCCACTTCCACTGCGGAATATCCAACCTCTAATGCAATCCACCTGGCCTCTAGTGCTCATACATGACTTGCTGACACTTGAGACACCGAGCTACGAATCCAACAATATCTTATTGCATCCGCCTCCACCAATAATGTTGTCTCATATCCTGATACATCTTCACGGCACCCGGATGGATGGAATACCGCGAGTAGTGGGCCTTCGCTATAATCAACTCTCGAATCCCATCGACATTAGGCACACATATCCGACCCTGCATTCTCATCACACCATCATCACCATTAGCTACATCCCTGGATAACCTCGCTGGCTGGGTGTGTGATGAAATAACAGGTGCCGAAGCTGACGGCTGACTCTTCTGCTGGGATGAACCTCTTGAAAAACGGGGAAAAACCTCTTTATATAACCTGGATCCCCAAACTCAAAAGAACCTCTCTCGATAAATGATGATGGGGGCTGAAGGGAACCCCTAGCACCCGGATAACCACTAGAAGGACCATGCACAGAGGAACCCCGAACTGATGGTGCTCGAGATCAACTATGGGTTGGAAGAGCACTCAATAAAAAGCGGCCCGAATGAGAACTGCGGGGACCATGCCCTAATGATGCACCACTATCATCTGGACGGGCTGGCTGAGGAGGCCTAAATGAGCGGGCTCTGCTATGCTGAAATTGTCCCTTGGAGGGAGCACTGCCGAAACTACCAGATCCTCGAGGACTCTAGGCCTCCCTCTCTTTTCGCTCATGGCGGCGGACTGACTCAATATCCCGGGCAATGTCAACAACCAACTCAAAAGTAGCACCCTATACCTTCTCTCTAGTCATCAAAATGCGGAGCTGATAAGTGAAGTCATACATGAACCTCCCGATCCTCTACCTATCAGTAGGGACAAACTCTGTAGCATGACGAGCTAGCTTTGAAAACCTCATTTCATACTGCGTCACAGTCAACTCATCCAGACGCAGCTGCTCAAACTATCTGCGCAGCTCTTCTTTGAAGGACAGGGGAACATACTTCTCTTAAAAGAGAGTGAAAAATTTCTACCAAGTAAGGGGTGCTGCACCAACAGGCCTACACCTCTCATAAGACTCCCACCAAGTGAATACAGCTCCTGAGAACCGGAAAGTAGTAAATGAGAGCCCTCTAGTCTCCAATATCCCTAATGTGCGAATAATACTCTGACAATTGTCTAAGAAGCTCTGGGCATCCTCGCCCTTAGAACCATTGAAAGTCGGAGGCTGAAGTCTACCAAATTTCTCTAACATACGCTTCTCATCGCCAGCCATATCTGGGATCACAAAATCCATAGCTGGGGCAACCGGTTGGGCTGGAGCTGCTGTCGGTGTCTAGAGTCCCTGAATGACTCGCTCAGGTTTACGGGCAAGAGGAGTCTGAGTGCCTCCCCCGGCTTGAGAAGTAGCGGCTGTAGTAGAAACATCGACTGCCTATGCTAGACTGATGCACACAGTCAGAATCTGGGCCAACGTCTCCTGAATACGCAAAATTACAATAGGCATTGCTAATGCCTGAGCCGATCCCACTGGTACATCAGCAACCATGACCTGATCTGGAATAACTAGAGGGTCCACAGGTACTGCCCCGGATGCTGCACAGGCTGCACCCCTCCCACTACCACGGCCTCGACCGCGACCTCGACCTCTCACGGGCTCCACTAGTGTCTGGTCACCCTGATCGGTAGCGTGTGTCCTCACCATCTATGAGGGAATGAAATAACAGAAGTTTCATTTTCTAGAATCAACAGATTCATACGACAAAATTCAAGTATGTGAGATTTTTTCTAAGGATTTTGTAGCCTCTCGAAGATAATTACAGACGTCTCTGTACCGATCCGCAAGACTCTGCTAAACCTGCTCATGACTGGTGAGACCTACATAACCTAGAGCTCTGACACCAACTTGTCACAACTCCAAAATGCCTAGTTGTGATGGCGCCTACCGCGAAATCAGGCAAGCAACACATTTAATTTAATTTAAGGTTTCTTTTGGAAAAGATCACTATATTTGCAACAAAGTCTCATTCATAAAACATTTAAAAGTTAAAAATAATTAAGATACGAATATAATAAATCCCAGAACTAGTGTCACCGAGTCATGAGCTATTATGACTATAATTGTCGAAATACAAAAATAGACAACACTGTCTGAAATAATAAAGTATGACAAGAAGATAAAGAAGGAGAAAACGAGGCTATGATCGCCAGCTTCTACCTCGAAGAATCCAAATGAACTCTATCAGCAAATCAGCAACCGCTACTGGGTCCCGATCTACCTGAATCTGCACACAAGGTGGATGGGGTAACGTGAGTACACCAACTCAATAAGTAACGGGCCCAAACTATGGTCTGAGAGGTAGTGACGGACTAAACCTCAATAAGTGTAACTAGAGACAGTGTATAGAATTAGGCATATTCACAATTCTAATAGATATTAAAAACATGATAAGATCAGGTATGAACAGTAGACCATGTATAACTCTATATGCCTTACATGCCAATGTATCAATTGTATGAAAATGCTCATACTCTCACATATATGTCCCCCCAGTACCCTATATGGCTCTCTAGCCTAAGGAGTATCCATCCCAGAATATATACACATGTGACAGTATTTACTCAGTACTGAGGAAGGCCAATCTAGCCCCACGGAGAAGATCTATCTCCGTAATACAAACACTCGGACAAAATCCATGTCTAGGGAAGATCCATCCCTCGATATCATCACTGCGCTCACTAGGGGTGTGTTACGGACTCCAGAGGGGCTCCTACCGCCAAAGTGCTATCATAAGCCAGATCCAAGCATAACTAATATAACATGTTATGGCGTGCGGCCCGATCCCATATTTGCCTCTCAATATCAGTCTCTCAGCCTCACTCAGTCATCACTCTCCAGTCTCGCTCACATGGGCACACAAATATAGGAACTTGCCCGAATCAACGATAAAATGTGTACAATCAACAATTATTGAGACCGAGATATGATATGATATGCTATGACATGACATGACTGAGTAAATAACATCAATGAAACACATGAGATGACAACAATAAATAACCACTCGGGTCTCAACAGTATCGGCTAGAATCCTTAACATAGTACTTAGCATGATTTCTAGCATGTTCACATTAACCACATTGATAGAAACATGAATATCAATCCATAACGAACTACTAAACGGTGCTAAAGGATGAACCAAGTCACGAATAACACGGTGCACGCGTGTCACTTGGCATGTTTGTCACCTTAATAATATTCGTATAGCATATAGTTCGGGGTTTCGAACCCGCAGAACCAAGTTTGGAAGCGTTACTTACCTTAAACCGGGCATAAACTCTAGTTCACAATGCTATTGACTCTAGACTTAGCCTCCAATCGCCCCGAATCTAACTAAATTAGTACCATAACATAAAAATATGATAAAGGAATAAAAGCCACACAAAAATTATCAAATTAAACAAAAAATACCAAAATTGGCCAAACGTGGCCCTCGGGCCCACGTCTCGAAATTTGATAAAAATTGCAAAACTAGAATCATTATGCTCTCACCAGTTCATACATACCAAATACATCAAAATCCAACAACAAATGGCCCCTCAAATCCTCAAATCAAAGTCTAGAACTTCAAGCCCTAATTCCCCAATTTTAACCCTTAATCCTCATAAATTTCATGTCAAATCAAGTAGAATTATCATACAATCGAGTGTTGAGTTCAAAATCATTACCTCAAGGCGTTATCCCACGAATCCCTTTTCAATTCCTCTTAAAAAGCTCCAAACCCAAATACAAATGGTGGAAAAATGGAATTTTTTTTTGAAGGCCTCTATTTATAGGTTCTGCCCAGCAATTGCCGCATCTGTAGCCTTTTTATTGCACCTGCGGTCTCAAGTGCGCACCTGCGTAATTTCACTTAACTCCCAATTTCCGCACCTGCGCTCTTGTGATGACCCAAAGGGGTCATTTTATGTATTAAGACCCAACTCTAGACTTATTAGCCATAAAAACAGTAATTTTAATCACCTCGATTTGCGTGCGCAGTCTGAGCGTGAAACTTGAAAGCTTTTATGTGAAAATATGAGATATAGTAATTTATATAGTTAAAATTTGGTTTTAGTTGACTTTGGTCAATATTTTTAGTAAACAGACATGGATCTGTGTTCCGTCAATATAGAGAGGTGTGCAGTAAAATATGGGACCTCGGCATATTCCCGAAATTGAAATTTCGAGGTGCCTAGCCTTAGAAAATAATTTTTGAAGAATATTGTTCTGTTCATTAATGCAAGAAATAAAGAAATGAAATAATATGTGAAATTTTTGGTATCGGGCCCGTGTTTTGGTTCCGCAGCCCGAAACAATTTTGTTATGATATTGAAGTCCTATTTGTGAAATTTGATGATAATCGGAGTTGATTTGACGTGATTCGGGCATCCGATTGAAAAGTTAGAAATTTGATGTTCTTGAAGAAATCTTGAGTTTTGAGGTTAAATTTGTAGATTTTGATGTTATTTTGATGAATTGGTCACACGAGCAAGTCCGTATGGTATTTTAGACTTGCGTGCATGTCTGGTTTGAAGCCTCGAGTGCTCAGGTGAGTTTCAGGTAGGCTACGGAGTGTCTAGACTTAGGAAATTTCATCAGAGCTGAACATCTATTGTGGCAGGCCTCTGATCTCCCATTTGCGAGAACAGGCTTTGCATTTGCAAAGTCTTGGGCTAGCCCTAGATCTCGCAAATGCGAGATTTCTGGTCGCAAATGCGAGCGTCCAATATGTCGCAAATGCGACACTTTTATCGTATTTGCGATAATCGCCCAAAATCAAAGGGTTCGTAAATGCGAACCCATGTCCGCAAATGCGAGACCGGCAACCAGTTAAATCATATTTTAGACGGGATTTTCACTTTTTTTTCAATTCTCTCAAACCCTAAACCTCCATAGCAGTTTTTCAAAGACCCAAACCTCTCCAAACCATTGGTAAGTGATCTCTAACTGATTTTTTTCAATCCTTAAGAACTTTTAACAAGATTCAACCAAAAATCTAGAGTTTTCATGGTAAATATTGGGGTTGGATTCCAAAACCATTTTTATGGTAGTGAACCAATTGTGATTAGATTCGAGCGGATTAAAAGCAAATTCTAAAGGAAAGGCTATGCTAGAGCAGTGATTTGCTTGTGAGATCGAGGTAAGTGCTTGATTTAACCTTGACTTGAGGGAATAGGAATCCCCAAACTTGATGGCTATGTATAATTACATGTGTGTGGTGTATATTTCAGGTGACAAGTATCTATGCACCACCAAATTATCTGCTTAACATGATCCCTTCCCCGTTTCCAATTATTTGCTTCCTGGCTTAATTGTTTTATGATCATTGACCTTTACATGTCTATTTGGATTCGTTAACTTATTGCTAAGTATTGTTTCAAATATTTTGGAAGTGTTGGATGTTCCCTTGGTTTTGTTGTGATACATAATGATTGAGTTGGATGACAGTGTTACTATATTCATATTCATTCCGGTTGGTTTTATTATGAAATGATAATTGATGAAGTTTATGAGTTATACTGCTTTATGTTTACAATTGTTGAGACAAAAATGTTGTGGAAGGCTTGGCCTGAATTGTAAAAGTTCACATAATTAAACTGATATGATATGTCTAGTAGGAGCGGGTTGCACGCCGCAACAAGGAGTGATAAGGGTGGAAGGGGGATCGGGTTGCACGCCGCAGCAAGAGCAATAAGGGTGATATATATAGGGAAGATCAATAAGGGTGGACATGTGGGAGCGGGTTGCACGCCGCAGCAAGGAACGATAAGGGAGGACACTTATGTTTTACTTCTTTCCAAAAAACAAAAATAAAGATTTGAAAACATACTGCTTTACTCTACTATTTTACGTATTTTGCACTTACTTCTATTTTTAAGCAAATTATGGAAATTTGGAAACTACGTGTGAATTTGGTTGTAGCTAAGACCTGGAATAGGCAGCTGAGTTATTTTATTTTTTGTTGCAGTTCATTGTTTTGTTTTGTTTAGAATTTCTTTCTTGTTTTACTATATATGTTGTCACAGATTATGTTATAAATGCCCTGTTGTAGCCTCGTCACTACGTCGTCGAGGTTAGGCTCGACAGTTACTCAGTATGTGGGGTCGGTTGTACTGATACTACACGCTGCATTCTTTTTTCAGATCCAGGTACCAGCCAGAGTTAGGAGACTTTATTAGCTGACATCATCATTCGGAGACACGAGGTAGATATGCTAGTGTCCGCAGATTCCTGGAGTCTTCTCTTAATGTTAAACACTATTTTTTTTCCTTCAAAAAATATACATTATTTCTTTCAGCCCATTATTTGTAGTACTCTTAGTGGTTAGTGAATTGTGACATCAGACCATGGGGTAGTCTTATAGTTATATATTTTGTTTGTGGCTCGGCTTATTTATTTGTTTATTATTTTGTTCGTGAAGTTATGCATTGGAAATTAATAGATTTAGTTTATTTTTGAACTGTTGTGTTATAATTAAATAGACTTCAATAAAAATTAATTAAACAAGTTCTAACATTGTCTTGCCTAAAAAGTAAGGTGTTAGGCGCCATCACGATTCCTAAGGTTGAGAATTTGGATCGTGACAGCTCCACCTACCGCATATGCGGACTTGAAGGTGCGGTTAAAATCCCACATATGCGGTTCCTCACCAGCTGCCCCCTTTCCGCACCTGCGATGGCCACCTCTCACCTGTGGCGACCGCATCTGCGGTCCTTCTTCTGCATCTGCGGAACCACAGAACAACCTCACAACAACAATTTTTCCAAGTTCCATAACTCCCCGATGGCCATCCGAAATCATCCTGAGCCCCTCGAGGCCCCAACCAAAAATACAAATACATCATATAACATCAGCCGAACTTAGTCGAACCCTCCGAACACCAAAAATAACATCAAAACACCAAATAAATTCATAATTCAAGTCTAAGCATTTCTAAACTTCCGAATTTTGCCAAAGATGCCGAAACCAACCAAAACACGTCCGAATCACCCGAAAATTTGTACACATATCCCAAATGACTCTACGGACCTATTCCAACTTCCGGAATCCCATTCCGGCCCCGATAGCTAATTTTCCACTGTGGATCAAAAATTGCCAAAAATCCAATTTCGCCAATTCAAGCCCAATTCTACTCCGGACCTCCGAACAACATTCCGAACACACTCCTAAGTCACAATTCACCTAAAGAAGCTATCTGAACCATAAAAATCATATTTCGAGGTCATTTTCCCACAAGTCAACTTTCGGTTGACTTTTCCAATTATTAAACCATCTTAACACACTAATTATCTCCTTTCTCACCATGACCACTCCGAACCGACACCACACAAATGAGATGAAAAATACAAAACAAAGCTACAATAGGGGAAATGTGGCTAATCTCATGGAACGAGCGGCCGAGTTGTTACATTCTCCCCTTCTTAAACAAATATTTGTCCTTGAACGAGTCTAGAAACATACCTAGAATCTCAAATAGGTGAGGATATCTGCTTTACATCTCCCGCTCAGTCTCCTAGGTGGCTTCCTCCACCGGCTGCCCTCTCCACTGCACCTTCACTGAGCTATATCCTTTGAAACTCAACTTTCTGACCTGACACCCCAAAATGGCTATTGCTCTACCTCATAGGACATATCACCCTCTAGCTGAACCAAGATGAAGTCCAAAACATGAGATGGGTCACCAACATACTTCTAGAGCATGGAGACATGAAATACCGGATGCACTTTCGACAAGCTAGGTGGCACAGCAAGTCTATAAGCAACCTCTCCAACCCTATGATTTACCTCAACAAGCCCAATGAACTGAGGAATCAAATTTCCCCTCTTCCAGAATCGCATAACACCTTTCATGGGTGGCACCTTCAGCAGAACCTTCTCCCCAACCAGGAAAGATACATCCCGGACCTTCCTGTCCGCATAGCTCTTATGCCTAGATTGCGATGTGCAATGCCTCTCCTGAATCAACTTCACCTCATCCAACGCATCCTGTACCAAATCTGTACCTAAGAGCCTAGCCTCACCCGACTCAGACCAACCAACCGGAGATATACATCTCCTCCCATATAAAGCCTCGTACAGAGCCATCTGAATGCTCGACTGATAACTATTATTATATGCAAACTCCACGAGTGGCAGAAACTTGTCGCATAAGCCCCCAAAATCAATGACACAAACACGCAACATGTCCTCCAGTATCTGAATAGTGCGCTCAAACTTCTCGTCCGTCTGAGGATGAAAAGTTGTGCTCAACTCAACCAGAGTACCCAACTCTCGCCGGACCCTATTCTGAAGAACGAGCCCATCGACATTAGGAAAAAATATCTGACCATGCATCCTTATAACCTTATCATCACCAATAACTACATCCCTGGAATTAACTTGCTGGACCCTATCCTAAAGAACGAGCAAGTGTGGGTCATTATACTAGCGCTCTCTAATACAGTCATAAAGAGAAAACCTGGAGGCTACACAAGCCAATACCTGGCGGGGCTATGATAGATCCAATCTCACCAATTGGCCCGCTAAGGCCTGAACATCAAGTGCTAATTGTCTCTCTGCCACTAGAAGCTAAGTTAGACTCCCCCAACACTCAGCTCTGCGACTCAGGGCATCAGCCACCACATTGGCCTTCCCCGGATGGTATAAAATGGTGATCTCATAGTCCTTGAGAAGATCCAACCATCTCCTCTGATTCAAATTCAAATCCTTCTACTTAAAAAGATGCTACAAACTACGGTGGTCAGTAAAAACCTCACAATGAACCCCATACAAATAATGGCGCAAAATCTTCAAGGCTTGAACAATGGCTGCATGCTCAAGATCATGCACTGGGTAATTCTTCTCATGAGTCTTCAACTACCGCGAGGCGTAGGCAATCACCCTACCGGCATGCATCAATACACAACCAATGCCTATCCTCGAGGCATCACAATACATGGTATAAGAACCCGAAGCTGATGGCAATACTAACACTGGAGCTAAGGTCAAGGAAGCCTCGAGCTTCTGAAAGCTCTCCTCACACTCGTCCGACCACCTGAACGGAGCATCCTTCTGGGTCAATTTGGTCAAGGGTGAAGCAATAGAAGAAAACCCCTCAACAAAGTGACGGTAATACCCCGCCAAACCATGGAAGCTCCTAATATTTGTAGCTAAGGATGGTCGGGGCCAACTCTGCACCGCCTCTATCTTTTTCGGATCAACCCGAATACCCTCACTGAACACAACGTGCCCCAAGAAATTTGCTGAGCCAAGCCAAAACTCACACTTGGGGAACTTTGCATAAGGCTTTTCATGCCTCAATCTCTGCAATACAACTCTCAAATGTTGAGCATGCTCCTCCTATATACGAGAATATATCAGGATGTCATTAATGAACACAATAACAAAGGAATCCAAATACGGCTAAAACATGATGTTCATCAAATGCATGAATGTTGTCGGGGCATTTGTCAGCCTAAAAGACATCACCATAAACACATAATGACCATAACGAGTGCTGAAAGCCATCTTGGGAATATCGAAATCCTGAATCTTCAACTGATGATACCGGGATCTCAAATCAATCTTAGAGAACACCCTGGCTCCCTGAAGTTGGTCAAACAAATCATCAATACGAGGAAAAGGATACTTATTCTTGAATGTAACCTTGTTCAACTGCATGTACTCAATACACATTCTCATGGAAACATCCTTGTTCTTCATAGAAAACACAGGTGCACCCTAAGGTGACACACTAGGCAGAATGAACCCTTTATCTAGGAGTTCTTGAAGCTTCTCTTTCAATTCCTTCAACTTTGTTGCTGCCATACAATACAGTGGAATTGAAATAAGCTGAGTCCCTAGCACCAAATAAATACCGAAATCAATATCCCTGTCAGGTGGCACGCCTGGCAGGTCTGCAAGAAACACGTCCGGAAAATGGCAGACCAAATGAACAGAACCAATAGTGGGAGTCTCAGCGTTGACATCCCTCACAAAAGCCAAATAAGACAAGCAACCTTTCTCTACCATGCGCTGAGCCTTCATGTACGAAATCCCCCTACTAGGAACATAATCAAGAGAACCTCTCCACTCAACCCTCAGAAATCCTGGCATCGCTAAGGTCACGGTCTTATCGTGACAATCTAGAACAACATGATATGGACATAGCAAATCGATGCCCAATATCACATCAAAGTCGATCATTCTAAGCAATAACAGATACACTCGGGTCTCCAAACCCCTAATAGATATCACACATGACCGATACACATGGTCCACCTAATAGTATCGCCTACCGGAGTCGACACATGAGCAAATGTAACTAAGGACTCATGGGGCATAACTAGAAAATGGGAAAAATATTATGAAACATAGGAATACGTGGAACCATGATCAAATAAGATCGAAGCATCTCAGTAACAAAGTGAAACAATACCTATAATCACTACATCTGAGGCCATAGCATCCGGCCTACGTAGAAATGCATAAAATCGAGCCTGGCCACAACATGATCGACCTCCCCCTCTAAGGAGGCCTCTAGCTGTCTGACCTCATCCCTCGCTGGCTGGGCGAGTGATGAAATAATTGGAGCCGAAGCTGACGGCTGAATCCTCTACTAGGATGAACCTCCCGAAAGACGGGAACAAAACCTCTTGACATGACCTGGATCCCCACACTCAAAACAACCTCTCTCAGCAAATGATGATGGGGACTGAAGAGTACCCCTAGCACCCGGATAACCACTAGAAAGACTATGCATAGAGGAACCCTGAACCGATGGTGCTAAAGATGAACTCTGGGCTGGAAGAGCACTGAATAAAGAGTGGCCCGGATGAGAACTTCGGGGACCATTCCCCGATGATGCACCACTATAAGATGGATGGGCTGACTGAGGAGGCCTAAATGAGCAGCCTCTACTATGTTGAAACTGTCCCCTGGAGGGAGCACTGCCAAAACTACCAGATCCTCGAGGCCTCTTCGCCTCCCTATCTTCTCGCTCCTGGCGGGAGACTGACTCGATATCCCAGGCAATGTCCATAACCTGCTCAAAAGTAGCACTCGATACCCTCTCTCTGGTCATCAGAATGCAGAGCTGATAAGTGAGGCCATCCACGAACCTCCTGATCATCTCTCTCTCAGTAGGGACCAACTTTGTAGCATGACGAGCTAGCTCCTCTCTACGGGATTGGGGAACCTACTTCTCTAAAAAGGGAGTGGAAAACTACTGCCAAGTAAGGGGCGCTGCACCAACAGGTCTACGCCTCTCACAAGACTCATACCAAGTGAATGCAGCTTTTGAGAGGCCACTGGTCTCCAATATCGCTACTGTGCGAAGAATCCTCTGACACTTGTCTAAGAATCCCTGGGCATCGTCGCCCTTGGCACCACTTAAAGTCGGAGGCTGAAAATTACCAAATTTCTCCAACCTGCGCTGCTCATCGTCAGCCATAACTTGGATCACAAGATCCTGAGCTGGGGCAACCGGCTGGGCTCAAGCTGCCCCTGGTGTCAGGACTCCCAGAATAACCTACTCAGGTTTACGAGCAGTAGGGTTCTGAGTGCCTCCCCCGGCATGAGAAGTAGCGGTTGTAGTAGAAACAACGATTTCTTGTGCTAGACTGGTGCACACAGTCAGAATTTTGGCCAAGGTCTCCTAAAGACCCGGAATAACAACAGGCACTACTAGTTCCTAAGTCGGTCCCACTGGTACATCAGCGGCTGGGCCCTGATCTGGAATAATTGGAGGGTCCACAGGTACTGCCCCGACTACTATGTGGGTTGCACCCCCTTACCACGGCCTTAACCGCAGCCTTAGCCTCTTACGGGCCCTAGTGGTGTCTGGTTACCCTGATCGGTAGCGTGTGTCCTCACCATCTGTAAGGGAATGAAACAACAGAAGTTTAATTTTCTAGAATAAACAGATTTGCATGACAATATTCAAGAATGTGTGATTTTTTCTAAGGGTTTTATAGCCTCTCAAAGATAAGTACAAACGTCTACGTACCGATCCTGTCACGACCCGTTTACCCTTCAAAATGTATCGTAACAGTACCTAGTCTCTACGACTAGGTAAGCCTAAATTATTGCGAATAATATTACCTAAAAACGATAAAAGTAAAGACATGAAAAGAAAGTCTAACTACGCCGCTCGGCATATACAAGTAAAATCCCAAAACTCGGAATGCCACAATATAGTCACAAGCATCTATTCTACAGTAGCTCTAAACAACTAGAAAGAAAATACATAGAAAATCTCTATATAGATCAGAATGGAAGGTGACTCGGAGGGTTCTACGGACGCGGCAGAAGTACCTTATGATCTCCTAGAACTGCTGCAACGACCTTTAGCCCGCTGGAAACTCGTACCTGGATCTGCACACAAAAAACATGTGCAGGAAAGGGCATAAGTACACAACATTTGGTACCGAGTTAATGCGAAGCCTAACCATAGTCAAGTAGTGACAAGTTCAGGTTAAGGCTCTACTGGATTTCTACATAATAAGTTTTAAAAACAGTGGAGAAAGACAAATAATTTCTACCATAAGCACTAAAAAGAAATAACTTAAAACATAACAGTAAAGAGAGCCCTCGGCTCAGCACAACGTATCACAATGTGGAGACTCCCGGGATGCCATTCCGTAGTTCCAAAATAAATATGTAGTACATGGAGGGATCTCCCAAAATACGTCTGTAGTCCCCAATTTTAATATGCAGTACGGGGGGGATCTCCCAGAATACGTCTGTAGTCCCCAATTTAAATATGCAGTACATACAGGGGTCTCCCAGAATACGTCTGTAGTCCCCTATTTAAATATTCCATGCGAATGAATGTCAGATAAGGCTTTAATTTAAACAATTCAGTAAAACAGGGACAAAGAAAGAATTAAAATTTAACTAAACATGGCGAACATAGTACCAAATAGGCAGAATTTATATACGATAGGTAAACATTCTTTTTCCTAATTTAAGCTACTCGATTAACACCTTAAGCAATGTAATAGGAGGAATATAATTTATGGCATGTGAAGGGAAAATGAAATTTTAGCAACACCCGTGTACGTACTCGTCACCTCACGTACACGACATCCACACAACAAATAATGTCAAAATGACCTAAGGGGAAGTCCTCAACACAGAGTTAGGCAAGGCACTTACCTCCACCACTCAACCCAACTCGGAATCACGTTCTTGCCACGAGTACCCGAATCTGAATGGCCTAAATCTATTCAATTGAATTGCATAATGTAAATATAACTTTAAGAAATTAATCTAACTAATTAATTCGAAGCTAACACATGAAATTAAAAAAATTGCCCAAAAAGTCCCCAGGCCCATGTCTCAGAATAAAGTGAAAGTTACCAATTTAGAACAACCCTTCAATCACAAACACACTCGGACAAGAATCATTAAAATCCGACGTCAAAATCCCATTAAATTCTCAGATTTATACTTTGGGAACTTTTCTCCCATTTGTCTAATTTTCCCCTAAATTTACTTGATTAGATTGAAGAAATTGCAATAGTTTAACAAAATAAAAGAAAAATGAGTTTAGGAATCGTTACCTATTGATCTCAAAAGCCACTCAAAATCGCATATTCCCGAGCCCCAAATCATTTTTAGAAGTTATGAAATTCAAACCCTCGAACTTGATATTGTAACGACCCGACTGGTTGGTTTGAGCTCTAGCTTGTCGTTCGCCAGTTGAGGCGATGAGCAGCTTCGTTTTAGGTATTATGACTCGTAGGCATGGTTGAAATTTAATTTCGGGAAGTTCGGAGTCAATTTTGAAAGAAAGTCTCATTTCAGAATCCTTAAGTTGGAAGAATTGACTAAGATTGGATTTTTCAGTAAACGACCTCAAAATTAGGATTTGAAGGTCCAGCAGGTTCGTATGATGATTTCGGACTTGGGCGTATGCTCGTATCGGGTTTTGGATAACCCGGGAGCATTTCGGCGCATATTCTGGAAGTTAGCATTTTAGAAGAAATTTCATAAGTCTATGTTGAAGTGCATTTCAGTTATAATGATGTCTGTTTGGGACTCCGAGTCTGGGAATAGCTCTGTATGGTGATTCTGCAGTTGGGAGCGTGATCAGAAGTGAATTCGGAGGTCCGTAGGTCATTTTGAAATCATTTGGCTAAAGATATAAAATTTGAAGGTTTTTGAGTAATCTAACTGGAAGTGAAAATTTTGATACCGGGGTCAGATTCCGATTCTGATATGTTGGAGTAGGTCCATAATGTCGAATATGACTTGTGTGTAAAATTTGAGGTCAATCGGACGTGATTTGATAGGTTTCGGCATCGAATATAGAAGTTTGAAGTTCTAAAGTTCATAAAGCTTGAATAGGAGTGAGATTCGTGTTTTTAGCATTGTTTGATGTGATTTGAGGCCTCGACTAAGTCTGTGATATTTTTTGAGACTTGTTGGCACATTCAGACCGGGTCCCGAGGGGCTCGGGTGAGTTTCCGGGTGGTTTCAGACAATTTTTAGGCCATTTTTAGCTGCTGGATTTTGGCTACAACAGTGTGCTACGCAATCGCGGGGAATTGGTCGCGATCACGTTGAGTAAAATGAGAGAAATGGGCATTTACAGCAGTGTGTCTAGTTTTTTGAGAGTAAAACTATTTGCCATTTAGAGTTTGGTACAAAGAGTTATGGTTGATACACTGCAGCATGCCCGACAAGAGTTTTGAAATCGCATTTTGTTGCATAGGGCTGACTTTAGAAACATAAATCTCGTAATCTATAAGGAATAGGGAGACTAGAAAATGATTAAAGTTGTATCCCTTGGTGTCTAGATTTAAACAAGTCAAACCATTTGCAATTTGTAGTTTTGTACAAAATGTTATGACCATTATACTAGAGGCTGTCCGGAAGAGCTGCGCATTTGTTCTTCGCGATCATAAAGCTTTTTCCGCGATCGCCAAGAGAAAATTTTGGGCTGGGAATTTTGTACTTCGCGATAGTGAAGAATTTTTCGCGATCGCAATGAGTAAATACCTGGGCAGAAGTTATATATCGAGGTTTCGGGCATCTTTAGCATATTTGGTGCTATGGTGCTCGGATTGAAGCGGTTTTTGAGGCGATTTTCACCGTATGGAATAGGATAAGTTCTTTCTTCACAATTTTGAGTTAAATACATGAGTATATATGGATTAGGTCATGGAAATTAGTGGAAATTGTGGGTTTTTGGTAGAAGACCTAGAATTTGTTTTTTTTTATTTTTACCACAAATTTGGGCATGAAATTGAGCGAAAATTATATATTTTAGTTTGTGAGGTTATGGGTAATCATTTTCTTCAAAAAATCTTGGAATCCGAGCACGTGGGCCCGAGGGTAATTTTTTCAACTTTCCGATCTGAGTGGGAAATTTATATAAATTAAATTGTTATGAGTATTAGAGTATATTTTGTTTGGTTTGCCCATTATATTGCTATTTTTGAGCATTTTGCATTGATTCAAGTCATCGAAAGAGTTTGGAAGCCGGTAATGAATCTTCGGAGCGAGGTAAGTCTCATTTCTAACCTTGTAAGAGGGAATTGTCCCCATAGGCGATTTAATTAAATATGTGCCACTACTCGTGGGGGCTACGTACGTATGAGGTGACAAGAGTCCGTGCATAGCTACTATTATCTTTACGTCTGGGTAGTCTAGGACCCACTAGCATGATTTACTTGTCGTACTTTTAACCTTGTTGATAAACCAGGCTGTCTAATATATGAATTTGTAAATAATATCTAAGTAGGTTAAACTTCATTTCCTTAATCATTTAAAAAGAGAATTTATGCTTCCTAGGCTGAATATTTCCTGATAAATTCCTGATTTACTATTCGAATGTGTGTATATATATGGGTACTCGAGTCGCAGGTATGATTCACGAGCGGGGTAACTCTAGTCTTTATATGTGACCCGAGTCGCAGGTTAGTTTGCAAGCGGGGGTAATAGATGCATCTATGGTTTGAGCCGTTCGACCCTTCGGCAGTGCACATTTTTATTATTGTTGGTTCGGGCCGTTCGACCCTCGGTATTGCTTGCGCATGATATTTGCTGTGTACTTTCTGTGATCTTTTTAACTGTTTACCGGCCTGGAATTTATAAATTGTCAACTGAAATGACGAAGATTTTAAAGTTGAAAAATGTGAAAAGAAGTTGTTATTTCTTATCATTACTTGTTAATTATCTGTGATATCCATGTCTAGTGTCACCCGTGATTTTTATTAAACTGACCTCTAGCAAGTGTCAAATTCGACTTCTCGTCACTACCTCTTCAAGGTTAGGCGGGATACTTACTGAGTACACGTTGTTTTCGTACTCATGCTACACTTGCATTGCATTTTTATTGCACAGGTACATCAATAGCTAGTGGCCCTGCTTGACGCAGTGATGTTGGTGACTTGGAGACTTAGACGAGTTGCACCATTCGAAGATGACCCGTAGCTGGTAGAGTCTCCCTCAGATGTATTTTATTTTATTTTAGATTCCTTATCCAGTTTGTACTATTGTAATATATATATTATTCTTAAAAATTTGCTCATGCACTTGTGACACCGGTTTCTGGGATGTGTTTGGATGCATTTTATTAACAATGGATTGTTAAACTATTGTATTTACTCAGCAGATTTTTATTGATTATTATTGTGTAATGAAAGGAAAAGTAACGATTTCCAAATACTAAAACATGAATTTAGCTTAACCATTTAATGATTGGCTTGCCCGACAGTGGTGTCCGGCGCCATCAGGACCTTATGGAATTTGGGTCGTGACATCGTGGTATCAGATCACTAGGTTCCCTTAGGTCTCGCAAGTCATGAGCAAGTCTAGTAGAGTCTTGCGGATCGGTACGGAGATGTCTGTACTTATCTTCGAGAGGCTACAAGGCTGTTAGGAGCACTTCCCTTCTTGATTCCTCATCGTGCGTGATTCGATTCCTTTGAGGCTTATGCCTACATTTCTTCCTACTCAATCCTACGCGTCGCTAAGCGCTTGCTATGAATCGGGAATTGCAGGAATGGTAATGGTACTACAGATATATTGCGTGAAAGTTTTCCATGTGTAGTTGGTTGGGGCCATTATCGTTGCTCTGCGAAAGGATATTATGTTATTTCAGTAGCAGTTGTGTTTCTGAGGACTTTGGGGCTATGCTCAGGTTGTTATGATACTTACGAATGGTCATTGCACGGTGTTAATATAATTGTATGATGCTTGCCCATGTGTTGGGACAATGTATGACTTGGACGGAGGTCTTCTCAAAGCATGATTTCGAGATTTCAGTATTTTATTTCCGGTGGAGGCAAGGCAATTGGACTATTAATGTGCATGACCGGGTTGATAAAGTAATAAGACTTGGTGTTTTCAAGTGAGGTGGAACATTCATCGGTGATGTGATATCTTCGTTTTTGATCGAGTAGAATATGTTAAGTTCGCCATTGTTATGGTTTGTTCGGTTGCATAGGGTCAGGGTATTGTGAAGTAGTATTGAAGAAGCGGCTGTCAGAGATCGCGATGTGCAGTGGTTTAGGATTGAATAGGTATTTCTAATGTTGATGGCTCGAGAAGGGGGATCTTCGGAAGGGGTTGAGGTTGGTAGTGACCTACAGGTTCAAGGGCTGCAGATATGGATATTAGCGTACTGCAGCTGGGCAGGAAAGATAAGGAAGGACATGTGAGAAGTGTTGGGCAGTGGTTCCATTTCTAGGAGGCCAGGTGTAAGAAACAGAAGTCAAGTGGTTGGTTAAAGGAGTGAGTATGACCAAAGTGGGAGAGTGGCAGCGTAGCGTATGAGTTCCGTGGTAAGATAGCTGCATATCACGGGGAGAAGTTTGGAGTGATTTGAGAATTCTAGTGGGCGGTGATTGGGTCCATGGGATTTAGTTGAAATATTGGCTATTTCGGCGGAAGATTGGATACAACAGAGAGAAATTGTTCGATATGAAGAAAGATGTAATATAGCTATGGATTAGAAGATATTGTCACACATTTAGTATATGTCCACGAGGAGCTGACAGGCTGGTAAAGTTGGTAAAGGAGAATAGGCGAAGTATGGGTTATTGATGTCGTAGAGATTGTGCGGTGCAGCGTCATTGGAAGGTGTCAGTTGGTAATATTCGCACGTGGTTTATCTTCTAGGAGCAGGTCAGTGGTTGCGTGGTTGGCAGAGTTTTTGCGAGGAATTTTACTGACAATTCAGCAAGAGGTCGAATATGAGAATGGGGTTAATGACTCAGAGTGCTTGTAAAAGTCCAAAGTAAGGATTTCAAGGAAATTTGGCGAGTTGGTTATGCAGGATCATGTCAACAATGAAGAAAGGATTCGGTGGGTTCCAGAGTTGTGCAAGGAGTAGCTTCAGGCTAAATGGGAGAGTCCCACCGCCTACAATCGGGTTGCATGGTTATCTACTGGTGAAAATTTTTGTTATCGGCATATTAATGAGTTATTACAGCTAAGAGAAGAAGACATGAGTGGTAGTTGAGCATAGGATTTGATAAATGTGTGCAAAGGTTGGCCTTATTGAATCAGGTTTAAGCTTTGGAAGGATTCAGGATTTATGCTTAGTACAGAGGTAAATTGCAAGGGAGGTGATCAACCAGGTGCTTATTCAAGATGGGTGTTCAGGTGCTAGTGACGCCGTGGAGTGGATTATGTTCGCGACCAAGCAAGAGTGGGTGTCTCTCAACAACGGTCCTAGTAAATTCAAAGGTAAGAATGTGGTGTCTAAGGATTTCAAGCCCACAATATGGTTAAGAATCGAGCTTTTGCAGCGGAATTTTGAGAGAAAGGAAATGGTTGGAGTGTTCTATGTTATCTCAAGATGGGTATACCAGTCGAAGATGGGAATATTCATGCAAGGAGGGCACGAAATGGTTAATGGGTCTGGATACAAAGTGGCCTCGTGGAGTGGAGTCACTCGAGGTGGGTGCGAATTGAGTTGCTACTTGTTGATTGTAGTTATCCTTATTGCTAAGGCGAGTGAGAATCAAATTGAGGTATGGGGTGGATCGTGTTATATGAGCTTAGGAAGGGTTTAATTGGATCTCATTGCGGCATCGTAACAGTGTCAGCGTATGGTCATGGTGAGCTATTGTGCACTTTGATATATCGCTTGAGCCAAGTGGGGGAGTCTGCTATTGATAAGTCGATTGTGCGACTGAGTGTAGTATCAGTTCCAGTTTTAGGTATACGGGTGAATCACTTATGTCATGCAGAGGTGGAATTTGAGGATTTGCAAGTTTTACGATTATGAGAATTAACTCATGTGTTGTGATGGTTCTCCTGAAATAATTTAAGTAAAAGGTTTTTTATGATAAAGTGTTTACCTTATTAGCGGTTTAGGAGTTATGACGAGATTCATGTGCGAATGCATATTGGCATGTTAGGTGCAATGAACCGTATGGAATTTGGAAGCCCAGATCAAGGTTGCGGTTTGGTGTTGACAAGGATTTCACGAACTCCGGTGAGTAGGAAAGGGATTTGAATGTTTAAAGTAAGCTGGTAATAGTTTCGGCATCTCCTGAGAGAGATGTTTTGTGAAAAGAAAGGCCTTGCATACCGGTTATGAATTCTTGAATTGTTTTATAGCACTTGTGTGGACGGTGGCATGGATGTGCAAACTTGTTATCTAGTGTATGAGGTCGTAGAAGTACATCCCACGGGAAGACAGTATAAGTGTGACATGTAGTCACTTAATGGATTGAAGATTTAGGCCAAGTATAAAGAAGTGTAATAGTGCTTATTGGAGAAATTTTGTCTGGTGGGCGCTCGGTTCATTTTGTTGTGGATTGTAGAATCTTAGTACCGTCTATGACAGTTGTTCTTCTGTGTTAAGAGAAAAGTGGTGTATATGGACCCAGGGAAAGCTATTAGCCTAGTTCGGTGTGAGCAAGGTAGACTCGATGCTTGTGGATGGATTTAAATATGATTATGGGCTCCGTACGAGTCACGCGTGTTCATTTCGGTATATCGCTTTTCATGGAAAGGTATTAGAACATTAGATGTTGTTCCGTCTTCGTTCATATCATGTAATATTATGTTGTGCCGGTGAGTTGTGAAATGGCTTGATAATTTCTTATGTGTTGAGATTCCGCGTAGTGATGATGTTATGTGAGCAGGATGGCTCTTGAGATTCAGATTATATATCGCACTTCAGTTGTGCTTGAGTATTGTAGTGTATGGCTCTATCAGTCTCCCCATGATGGTATTATGCACTCTGCGTGCTTCTGACCAATATTCGATGTTTTGGGGTAATGAGAAACTTAGCTCGGTGTGTATCTCCTAATGAAATTTTTATGTGTGGATCGGGTGGCATGCCGCCATGAGTATGTTATTTTGATAGGGTTGCTTGACGCAACAGTGTGATGTTGAGTACGGTTCCCTATATTTATTTTTCTTGTGTTTTGCTTCCTATTTTCAGAGGAAAGCTCACATTAGCTTCGTGAGTTGATTAGTCCCTTGCTGAGTCATTTCTTTATGTATCATGTTCGAGTTGTTGCCTATTGGCACATTATGGCATCCTATGAGATTTTGGCAGAATCTGGGGTGACTTATGGCCGGAACAGTTCATACTGGGTGAGACGATATTATTGGATCAAGGATCAGTGCGATAAGATTATTGGTTCGTAATGAGGTGATGATTCTGGTCAAGAGGAGAGATTCAATGATTGGTTAACTTTGCAGTTACTTGTGAATTTATATATATCTCCTCCGTTGTGGTGGTATCGTAAGCGTTATAGCAGGACTTATATGTGTCCTAAGGTACATTGGGAGCATCAAATTTGTGAAATTTTGGCTATTAAGGTTCAAGGAATTTCATTGTGGTTAGATGATGAATTATGCAGTGCATGGTGCTAATTTAGCAAAGGTATGCAGTCATGTTTGGGTGTTGAAAACCTGGCTCTAAGTCCCATTTGCCTAAATAAAATAAGATATCTTCATAATTGTTCGAGCCGGTATACTCAACTGGGTTTTGATAGCACGGGTAGGTGCACAAGGCGTTAAACAGTGATTTCAGATAACTCCAGAGTAGTTCTTAGCACGTTCGAGGATGAACATATGTTTAAGTGGGAGAGAATGTAATGACCCGACTGGTCGTTTTGAGCTCTAGCTTATCGTTCGGTAGTTTGAGGCCTTAAGCAGCTTCGTTTCAGGTATTATGACTCGTAGGCGTGGTTGGAACTGAATTTTCGAGATGTTCGGAGTCAATTTGGATAGAAAGTCTCATTTCAGAAGCCTTAAGTTGGAAGAATTGACTAAGATTGGATTTTTGAGTAAAATACCTCAGAATCAGGATTTGAAGGTTCCAACAGGTTCGTATGATGATTTCAGACTTGGGCGTATGTTTGAATCGGGTGTTGGATAACCTGGGAGTGTTTCGGCGTATATTGTAGAAGTTAGCATTTTATAAGAAATTTCATAAGTCGGGGTTGAAGTGCATTTCAGTGATAATGAAGTCCTTTTGGGATTCCGAGTCTAGAAATAGCTCCATATGGTGATTCTGGAGTTGGGAGCGCAATCAAAAGTGAATTCGGAGGCCCGTAGGTCATTTTGAAGTCATTTGGCTAAAGATAGAAAATTTGAAGGTTTTTGAGTAATCTGACCGGAAGTGGAAATTTTGATACCGGGGTCGGATTCCGATTCCAGAAGTTGGAGTAGGTCCGTAATGTCGAATATGACTTGTGTGTAAAATTTGAGGTCAATCGGATGTGATATGATAGGTTTCGGCATCGAATATAGAAGTTTGAAGTTCGTGATATGTTTGAGACTTGTTGGCACATTCACACAGGGTCCCGAGTGGCTCGGGTGAGTTTCGGGTGGTTTTGGACAATTTCTAGGCCATGTTTAGCTGCTGGTTTTTCGCTACAGTATTGTGCTACGTGATCGCGGGGGAATTGGTCACGATCGCGATGAGTAAAATGAGAGAAATGGGCTGGTGAATCGCGATTGCGGAAGGCCTTTCGCGATCGCGTAGAGGAAATATTCTGCTGCACTGACTCGACTTTGGAAGCTTGTATCTTGAAAGCTATAAGGAACTTGGAGATAAACTTGTATCACTTTGTGTCTAGTTTTTAGAAAATCAAACAATTTGGTGTTTGGAGTTGTGTACAAAGAGTTATGGTTGATACACTATAGCATGTCCGGCAAGAGTTTGGAAAACGCATTGTGTTACATAGGGCTTTCATTAGAAACTTATATCTCGTAATCTACAAATAATTGGGAGATGAGAAGAAGAATGAAAGTAGTATCCCTTGGTGTCTAGTTTTCAAAAAGTCAAACCATTTGAAATTTGGAGTTTTGTACAAAAGATTATGGCCATTATACTGGAGGCTGTCCGGAAGAGCTACACATTTGTTCTTCGCAATCGCGAAGAGCAAATTTTGGGCTGGGAATTTTTGTACACCGTGATCGCGGAGCTTATTCCGTGATCGCGATGAGTAAATACCTGGGCATAAGTTATATATCGAGATTTCGGCTATTTTTAGCATATTTGGAGCTATGGAGCTCGGATAGAAGCGATTTTTGAGGCGATTTTCACCATATAGAATGGGGTAAATGCGTTCTTCACAATTTTGAGTTAAATACATGAGTATATATGGATTAGGACATGTAAATTAGTGGAAATTGTGGGTTTTTGGTAGAATACCTCGAATTTGTATTTTTACCATGAATTTGGGCATGAAATAGAGAGAAAAATTATATATTTGAGTTTGTGAGGTTATGGTAATCATTATCTTCGAAAATTTTGCAATCCGGGCACGTGGCCCTAAGGGTAATTTTGTCAACTCTCTGAGCGGAGTGGGGAATTTGTATAAATTGGATTATTATAAGTATTAGTGTATATTTTCATTGGTTTGCCCGTTATTTGGCTAGTTTTGGAGCGTTGTGCATTGATTCGAGTCAACGGAAGGGTTTGGATGCCGGTAATGAATCTTCAGAGCGAGGTAAGTCTAACCCTGTAAGAGGGAATTTTCCCCATAGGCGATTTAATTAAGTATGTGCTACTAATTGTGGGGGCTACATATGCATGAGGTGACGAGAGTCCATGCGTAGCTACTATTATGTTTACGTCTGGGTAGTCTAGGACCCACTAGCATGCTTTACTTGCCGTACTTGTAACCTTATTGATAAACCAGACTATCTAATATTATTGAATTTGTAAATGATATCTAAGTAGGTTAAACTTCATTTCCTTAATCATTTAAAAAGAGAATTTATCTTTCCTTGGCTGAATATTTCCTGATAAATTCATGATTTACTATTTGAATGTGGGTACTCGAGTCGCAGGTATGATTCGTGTGCAGGGTAAGTCTAGTATTTATATGTGACCCGAGTCGCAGGTTAGTTCGCGAGCGGGGGTAATATATGCATGTATGGTTTGAGCCGTTCGACCCTTCGTCAGTGCACATTTTTATTATTGTTGGTTCGAGTCGTTCGACCCTTCGTCAGTGCACCCTTTGTTGCGTACTTTCTGTGATACTTTTAATTGTTTACTAGCCTGGAATTTATAAATTGTCAACTGAAATGAAGAAGATTTTACTGTTGAAAAATGTGAAAAGAAGTTGTTATTTCCTATCATTACTTGTCAATTATCTGTGATATCCATGCCTAGTGTCACCCGTGGTTTTTATTAAATTGACCTCTAGCAAATGTCAAATTCGACCTCTCGTCACTACCTCTTCGAGGTTAGGCGAGATTCTTACTGAGTACACGTTATTTTCGTACTCATGCCACACTTGCTGTGCATTTTTATTGCACAGGTACATGCATAGATAGTGGCCCTGCTTGACGCAGTGATGTGGCTGACTTGGAGACTTAGACGAGCTGCACCATCCGGAGACGACCCGCAGCCGGTAGAGTCTCCCTCAGATGTATTGTATTTTATTTTAGATTCCTTGTCCAGTTTGTACTCCGGACAAGTATTGTAGTATATGTATAATTCTTAGATATTTGCTCATGGACTTGTGACACTGGGTTCTGGGATGTGTTTGGATGTATTTTATTAACAATGGATTGTTAAACTATCGTTTTTACTCATCACATTCTTATCGACTATTATTATGTAATGAAATCAAAAGTAACGATTTCCAAATAATAAAATAGGAATTTCGTTTAACCATTTAATGATTGACTTTCCCGACAGTGATTTCTGGCGCCATCATGACCTTATGGATTTTGGGTCGTGACAAATATTTATGCCCAGCGATTTTCGCTTCTGCGGTCAATTGGGCCGCACTTTCGGTCCCGCACATGCAGAAATAGTATCGTAGGTGTGAAATCTCATTAATTGTGCTGGGGCCGCATCTGCGGTCTTTGGGCCACATCTGCGAGCCCAATCGGCCCTAGCGAAAACCGCACCTGCGCATCCACTTCTGAACCTGCGGCTCCCCTTCCGCAAGTGCAAAACACCAGAACCAGCAAAACTCAACTTTTTGCTTAAGTAAAAAATCATCCCTTTGAGCATCCGAAACACACCCGAAGCCCCTATGACCTTAACCAAACCTACCAACCAGTCCTAATACCTCATTCGAACTTAGTCAAACCTTCAAACCACATCATATAACACCAAAAACACAAATTTATACATGGACTCAAGTCTAAGAAGTTAGGAATTTTCCAAAATGTACAATCGATGCCGAACCACGTCAAAACTAATATGAATGACCTGAAATTTGACACACATGTCATAAATGACACTACAGACCTGCTGCCACTTCCAGAATTTCATTTCGATCCCGACATCAAAATTTCACCTATCGGCCGAGCCGAAATTCTAACTTTCTCCAATTCAATACTAAATGTACTACAGGCCTCAAAAACACATTCCGAACGCGCTCCCAACCCTGAAATCACTCAACGTAGATAATGGAGTCGATGAATTTCCATTTCGGATCCTTCTCACACAGTTTCAACTACGAAAACTCAATATCAAGGACTATATGTCCCAAAACTCACCGAAAACAACAACTAATCACTCCGGCAAGTACCAAAGCACAAACAAACATGGGGAAAGCAGTTATTAGGGAATGGGGGCGTTAACTCTCAAAACGACTGACCGGGTCGTCACTGATCAGCAAGACTCTACAAAACTAGCTCATTACTGATGAGACCTACATAGCCTAGAGCTCTAATACCAACTTGTCACGATCCCAAAATGCCTAGTCGTTTATGGCGCCTACCGCGAAATCAGGCAAGCCACACATTTAATTTATTTTAAGGTTTCTTTCAGAAAAGATCACTATATTTGCGGCAAAGTCTCATTCACAAAACATTTAAAAGTTAAAAATCATTAAGACACAAATAAAACAAATCCCAGAACTAGTGTCACCGAGTCATGAGCTATTACTACTACAATTGTCGAAATACGAAACTAGACAACACTGTCTGAAATAATAAATATGACATGAAGATAAAGAAGGAGAAAACGAGGTTGCAATCGCCAGCTGCTACCTCGAAGACTCCAAATGAACTATATCAGCAAATCAGCAACCGCTACCGGGTCCCGATGTACCTGAATCTGCAAACAAGGTGTGTGGGGTAACAGGAGTACACCATCTCAGTAAGTAACGGGCCTAAACTATGGGCTGAGAGGTAGTGACAGACTAAACTCAGTAAATGTAACCAGAAACAGTGTATAGAATTTAGGCATATTCACATTTCTAACAGATAATAAAAATAGGATAAGATAAGGTATGATAAGTAAACCAGGTATAACTCTGTATACTCTACATGCAAATGTATCAACTATATGAAAATGCACATAGTGCTCCCACTCTCATATGCAAGTCCCCTTAGTACCGTATATGGCTCTCGGACCTAGGGAAGATCTATCCCGGAATATATACACATGTGAAAGTTGTCACTTAGTACTGAGGAAGGTCAATCAAGCCCCACGGAGAACATCTATTCCCGTAATACAAATACTCGGACAAAATCCATGTCTAGGGAAGATCCATCCCTCGATGTCATCACTGCGCTCACTAGGGGTGTGTTACGGACTCCGGAGGGACTCCTACCGCCAAACCGCTATCATAAGCCAGATCCAGGCATGACTAATATAACATGTTATGGCGTGCAGCCCGATCCCATATTTTCCTCTCAATATCAGTCTCTCAGCCTCACTCAGTCATCACTCTCCAGTCTCGCTCACATGGGCACACAAATATAGGAACTAATAAATGATAAAATGTGTAAAATCATTAATTATCGAGACTGAGACATTATATGATATGCTATGACAGGACTGAGTAGATAACATCAATGAAACATATGAGATGACAGCAATAAAGGAACACTCAAGTCTCAACAGTATCGGCGTGAAGCCTTAACATAGTACTTAGCATGATTTATACCATGTTCACATTAACCACATTGATAGAACACGGATATGAATCAATAACTAACTACTAAACGGCACCATGGGATGAACCATGCCACAAATCAGACAGTGCACGCTCGTCACTTGGCATGTGTGTCACCTTAATTATATTCATATAGCATATAGTTCGGAGTTTCGAACCCTCAAAACCAAGTTTGGGAGTATTACTTACCTCAAACCGGGCAAAAATCCTAGTCCGCAATGCTTTTGCACCTAGTCTCGGCCTCCAATCGCCCCGAATCTAACCCAAATCAGTACCATAACATCAATATATGAGAAAGGAATAAAACCTACGCGAAAATTATCAAATTTAACCGAAAATCCAAAAATTGGCCAAACCCAGCCCCCGAGGCCACATCTCGGAATCCGATAAAAATTACAAAACTTGAATCCTTATGCTCTCACGAGTTCATACATACCAAATACATCAAAACCCAACAACAAATGGCCCCTCAAATCCTCAAATCAAAGTCTAGAACTTCAAACCCTAATCCCCCAATTTTAACCCTTAATCCTCATAAATTTCATGTCAAATTAGGTAGAAATCATCATATAATCGAGTGTTGAGTTCAAAAATATTACCTCAAGGTGCTATCCCAGGGATCCCTCTTCAATTCCTCTTAAAAAGCTCCAAACCCGAACACAAATCGTGGAAAAATGGCCAAATTTCCCGAAGGCCTCTATTTATAGGTTCTGCCCGGCGATTGCCGCATTTGCGACCTTTTCAACGCACCTACAGACCCGCACCTGCGGTCCTAGGTTCGCACCTGGGGAATTTCACTTAAGGCAAAAGTTCCGCACCTGCGCTCCACCTACCGCATCTGCGGACTCGCAGGTGCGGCTAAAATCCCTCATTTGCGGTTCCTCACCAGCTACTTCCTTTTCTCACATGTGATGGCCACCTCGCATCTGCAGTCCTTCTTCCGCATTCGCAGAACCACAGAACAGCCATACCATCAACTTTTCCAACTTCTAAAACTCTCTGATGGCCATCCGAAATCATCCCAAGTCCCTCGGGGCCCCAACCAAACAATACAATATCTCATATATCATCATCTGAACTTAGTCAAACCCTCGGAACACCAAAAATAACATCAAAACACCAAATAAATTCATAATTCAAGCCTAAGGATTTCTAAAATATCAAATTTCGCCAACGATGCCGAAACCAACAAAAACACGTTCGTATGACTCGGAAATTTGCACAAGTATCCCAAATGAATCTATGGACCTATTCTAACTTTCAGAATCCCATTCCGGCCCCGATAGCTAATTTTCCATTGCCGAGCAGAAATCGCCAAAAATCCAATTTCACCAATTGAAGGTTAATTCGACTCCGAACCTTCGAACAACATTTCAAACACATTTCTAAGTCCAAAATCACCTAACGAAGTTATCCAGACCATAAAAACCACATTCCGATGTCATTTTCCCACAAGTCAACTTCTTGTTGACTTTTCCAATTATTAAACCATCTTAAGAGACTAAATGTCTCATTTCTCACCATGACCACTCCGAACCCGAGCCAACCAACCGAACACCACACAAATCAGCTAAACAATACCAAACGAAGCAAAATAGGAAAAACGAGGCTAATCTCATGGAACGACTGGCGGGGTCATTCCACACATTTATATTTTTAAATATTTTCTTAGTTGGTGTTTAATAATTGGGTATTTTTCAATATTACACGAAAAAATAAAAGAAAAAAATATTATTTTAGTAGGAAAATTGTTTAAATATAATATAAAAATACATTATCATCGGGGTATTTTTTTCTCAATTTTAACTATTTATGCAGTCCATTTAATATTTTCTTTTGGTATTTGACATTATGGAGAGGTGATGTAGTGTCGGAGGATTCTTATAAAATTGATTTTCATAAACGATCCAACATATTTTTAATAAGAATCTAATAGACAAAATTTTGTTAATTTTAAAATCTTAAACATTAAAACTTAGCAAAGAAGGTATTGTTTTATATCGATATTGGGATATTATATTGTTCATCTACTTTGAATTGTTAGCTTTGTATATAAAATTTCGGTTCATGTTTAATAATTAACTAGTATTAATCTGTTATTAACAGTTTATGTATTAGCCTTACCTAGTCCTAGGGATTAGGTTCCATTACGGCTCCTAACGAGGGATTTTGGATCGTGACAGTAGAGTATCATCACGTCCCACTGTAGGTTCAGCGCACGACATAAAAAATCTAACAACGACCTGCTATGCGATGGCATTCATCAAGCCATGGATACATAATAAGTTTCATTAAAATTTGAGTTGCATATGAAGTTGCTTATTATGTTATGATCAATCTGATCTTACCTGGTTGTTTGTTTGATGGTATTCGAATTCATCCTATGAACTTGAACAGATGTAGATTCTATCGATAATGGTATTTCTGACCGTCAACTCTATTTTTCTCAATCTTATTATTTGGTAAAGTTATTTTTACGTTCTTGCTATTCTATTTTTGCTGAAATATAAGTTTTATATTGATTTGGTCTACCAGTTTAAAAGAGACTGAGATTCACATAGTAGTGTTAGTTTGGTCTCCATAACAAAAGTGAGTGACTCACACATTGTTAAATTTGTATTTAACAGACATATTATATATGAAGTTTAGTGGTTCAATAGGAACAAGCCTTGGTTATGATGTCTAAGGGAGGTGTCAGGTTTAAAAGGTTTTCTATCTATTTTACCATATTTTATATAAATCTCAAAGACACCTAAGAAAATATACACTCAAAATTAGGAGAAATATTTATACACACATTATCACTTCATAGGTTCTAGAAGTTGATATCTACATGATCATAATGATCGTTTGCGACATCAATTTCAGTACAAATATTATTTTATTATTAATTATACGAACCTCAACACAAATTTTATTTAAACAATTAAGCACCACAACGTCTATGCCAACGATGCCAACAAAGCCAGCCGTTGGCATAATATAAGACGGAGTAGTTCATTAAGTCAGATAAAAATTCAAATTACTAAATACAAACTATTGATTTTGATCGAGAAAGATGAAGGTGATATGTCAACTAACATATACAAATTATTGATTTTGGCAATATAAGATAGAAAAATGACATTCTTACTATCAAATATAAATAATAGGTATCTTATCTCCTCTACAGCTTTTCTCATGTTGCTTGTTTATTTTATTTGTATTTATTATAATGTGAATAATTTCTTCATTGGCATGTCATTGCTTTTAAAAATTCGCAAGAAAATTTTATGAATATTAGATGATGGTTAAGTAAGTACGAAAGGGTATTTTACTTGAAAGATTCTCTTACTGATTCAAAGCAGCACCTAAAAATAAATACTTTTAATATATACTAGTATCTATAAATGTGCATTGCACGTTAATAATGGCGTGTGATGATTTAAACATTTATTTATATGAATGAACAAAAAAATTAAATAATGAGAGAAATTTTATGTATAAGACTATAACAACCATCTAAATACCGAAAAATATTATTACATTAGTATAATGCATGAATTTAAAATAAAAGATCATCATCAAAACATACACAAATGATCAATTTGTCATGTTAGTTAGATAATTATGTCTTATAATTTAATGTATTTAATGTGATGGTATCTTAATGAATACTTCTTTGTAGATTATATTTTTTTTAAACGTTTGACCTTGTGCTTTATTTGTTATGTTTGCAAAACATAAACATACTAAAAATTATTTTCACACAAATCTAAAAGGATATTCCTTAGTTTCCGAAGAAGAAAGTTGAATTCAGGGATAAGAATATACATAAAAGCACATTGATCGCTATCATAATTTTTGCATGTATGACGTTATTGTCAAAACTTCCATATACCATATGTTTGCTATTACATAAGCTATTCAGCATATCTAACTTTTTCAGTAGCATGACAGACATATTTTTTTTTTCAAAATTAACCTATAAGCAGTGGATATCAATTTTAACTTAGTCAATTATATTGATGGTGACATTAACATACGGAAGAGATAATAAACTTGACAACAAACATGTATGGTAGGATGCCATTTGGTGTTAAAGTATTTAAGTATTCTTCATGATAGTAATTATAAGTATCATTTTCTTCTGAGTCAAAAATTGAAAAATATTTTATTTTTATTATAAAAATTCTCAATCAACTTTTTATTTAGTTGATCAATATATTTATTTCTTCAAGCTAATATATATTTTCATTCTATCATGCAGTTTTCACATATTGCGTTTTAATCTAATGATAGAAATATTTTTCTTATTAAATGCACTACTATTACCATTGGGATTGATAACCAAGTGTTCAGGAAAAACTGAATCATCTTTTATTGGATGTTTTTCTTTGTTTTGACACATACCAATAAGTCACTGAATACTGAAGTTATTATTTATATTTCATGTTAGTTGAATCTTTTTCATTTGAAGCCAGAAGTATAACTTTGGCAAGCTAGCTTTTACGGTCTCTGCTTTTATCCATTTTGGAACTACTGGTAGTACTTAACTGAAATCACCTCCCAAACCATTAATTTCTCACAAAATGGTTCATTAACAAGAACTCTGGACAATTACTTCGATCGTTTGACACTTTGCCATTAGTGCTTCATTCCAATTATCAATTTTGTTTTTCTTATATATTTAGCACCAATGCTCTGCTTTGATATATTTGTGATGATTATTTATGTTGTTTGAAGAGGTCTATCAAATCTATAGTGGGTGGCCTCACAATAAAATCATTATTGGTACACCACTTGCTATTGTTGTTAACAATGTCATGCTTCTTGATCTGATATTTGAGAGTAATTCATGACATGAAAATATTATTTCGATTTCGTCGGAGGCATCCACAAAGAATAATCTTGTTATACCAGAGCCGACTCTTTATAATATAGTCTTGAAAGCATGTTCTTGATTAGGATTTAGCTTTGATTGTGCTTCCTTCGTCACTTGTATGACATTTTGATTCGTAATAATATACTAACCTTTTTACTTTGTGTTATAAAGGTCTTTTTATGGAATAATTATTTATCCAATTTGTTTTAAAGACTTAATATAAGAATTATAATCGTATGAAGAAGTTAAAAAATAATTGAATTGGATTCACTTGCTAAATGATTATTAAAAGATTTCATTATTTGGTTTTAACATAAGAAATTATTTATTCTATGTTGATTCAGATCAGAATATTAGTTTATCTCTTGTTTTGAATATTTAATCCTAATTATAATTTTATACGCTTTAAATTTTATTTTCAGAGAATAAAAGATTTATATGACATTTCACTTTTAAATCTTTATGGTTGTAGAATCATCAGTGGTATTCACTCTTACTAACCATTATTTTATCTTTCTCACACATTTATATTTTTATATATTTTCTTAGTTGGTGTTTAATAATTGGGTATTTTTTAATATTACACGAAAAATTTATTAAAAAACAATTATTTGAGTACAAAAATAGTTTCTTCCCGAACCCAAAACCACCCTGACCGTGATGGTGCCTACTGTGATACTAGGCTAGCCAATTCACGACTTATAGCATAAAGAAACCTTTACATTACTAATCCGATATTTCATAAAAATTTCTGTTTAAACATTTCAAAACAAGAAAGGGTACACTAAACATTAAATACAACCCAAAATTCCAGAGTCACTAGTCATGAACAACTAAACGAGAAATACAACTATGGAAAACATAAATGCTATAAAAAATAGCAACACGAAGGAAAGGTTGCGAATGTCGTGCAACTATCTCGCGAGTCTCCGAATAACTCTGAGATAGGGAAGGCCAACTCCCGGTCTGATGCCCTTGCACCTGAATCTGCACGGTGCAAGGAAGAATGTTAGTACGCCAACGCAGTACGTAATAATTATAACTAAAGACTGTGTGCAGTGACGAGCATGTAAAAATCATGTAAATTTTATAACATAAACCTCAGTGGAAATAATAGATCAAATCAGTGATTAAATTCCGAACACCTCGTAAAAAAAACTCTATTTTTCAATGAATACCTATTTAAAACCTTCGTTCCATTTTTCTAATAGAGGCTCAGGGTAAAAGAAGAGTGAAAACAGTAATTTCATAAAAATAAGCCCCTCAGGAAAAGTATCACTCATATATATATAGCCCCTCGGCAAGCGTCTCAGTCACTCGTGACTCATCTCTCATCAATCACCACTCGTACTCAGCGCTCACGCCCAATAGGTACCTCATAAATAATCCGTTGCGGCATGCAGTCCCATAAATATATATATATACAATGATGCAGCGTGCAACCCTATCTATAAATATATCTAACGATGCGGCGTGCTGCCCGATCAATATATATATATATATATATATATAAACTCTGCGGCGTGTAGCCCGATCCATAAATATACTCACAATCCAGCCCTCGGTCTCAGTCAACCATCATCCTCACAAGAAACTCAGGCATTTCAGTACAACTCAGGGAACTCGGCCAAAAATATCTTTCATATATTTAAGATAGAGTGATGAACAGGAATAAACAGTAAACAGGTATAAATCATGACTGTGGATATATTTATTTTCTATCTAAAACAGTGTGAGGACAATAGTAAAATACCCCTGAGGGTTCAGACATTACGACACAAGGCCCCAAACATGGCATTCAGCAAAAGTTAACATAATCATTTCTAAAACACATGGATATCATATAGAGTTTATCAAAATACACAACTCTACAGTTGCCACGAGATGGACCAAGTCGCAATCCCTACCGGTGCACGCCCACACGCCCGTCATGTATGTCACCTCATTTGTTAAAACAACACGAAATTTTGGGGTTTCATACCCTTATGTCTAGATTTATAATCGTTACTTACCTCAAACCAAATGGAAATCTACTCTGCGATGCCCTTGCCACTCGACTCGGCCTCCAGTCGTCCCGAATTTATTCAAAATCCAGATTCATATCATGAATATATGCTAAAGGAACAAGACCCACGCAAAATAATCAAATTACATTAAAAATCCCGAAATTGGCAAAATTCGATCCCCGGACCCACATCTCGAAATTCGATAAAAATCCAAAACTAGAATCCTTATTCTCTCATGAGTCCATACATACCAAATTCATACAAATTTAACATCGTTTCCCCCACTCAATCACCCAATTCATAGTCTCAAGTTCTAAACACTTATCCCCCGATTTTCATCCTTAAATCCCACAAATTTCATGCTCAATCAGTTAAAAACCATCAGAGAATCAAGTTTTAGGTCCATGTAACTTACCTCCATGAAAATCCCCTTGAATCCCTCTTCAAATTGCTCCCAAAAGCTCCAAACCAGTATGAAAAATGATGAAGAATGGCTAAATTTTACGAAGGCAAGTATTTATACTTTCTGCCTAGGGGTTCCGCATCTGCGGTCCATTTTCCGCATCTGCAGCCCCTGCACCTGCATCCAAAGATCCGAACCTGCGGAATTCACTTCATTTTCTTTTTCCACACCTGCGCTCAAACCAACCGCACCTGCGGGCTTCCAGGTGCGACTAACCTATCGCATCTGCGATGCATCCCCAGCCAGTCAACTTCCACACCTACGATGACCAAAGCGTACCTCTGGTGGCCACACCTGCGACCACCGTTCCACAGGTGCGGAACACCAGAACAACAACACACCAACAAAGTTTACAACTTTCAAACTCCCCGACGGTCATCCGAAATCATCAGGAGCCCTCAACAATATATACGAACACCACCTATAACATCACCCTGACTTAGTCAAACCCTCGGAACACTCAAAACAACATCAAAACACCAAATTAACCTGAAATTCAAGCCTAAGAATTTCTAAACTTCCGAAATTCGCAAGCGATGCCGAAACCAACCGAACCACGTCCGAATGATCTGAAAATTTTCACACATATCACAAATGACACTACGAACCTATTCCAACTACCAGAATTCCATTCCGACCCCGATAGCTAATTTCCACTGCCGATCGAAAATCATCAATAATCAAATTTTGCCAATTCTAGCCTAATTCTTCTACGGACCTCCGAATGTCATTTTGAACCAGCTCCTAAGTCCCAAATCACCTAACGAAGCTATCGAAACCATAGAAACCAAATTACGATATCATTTACCTATAAGTCAGCGTCTGATTGACTTTTCCAACTAATTAACTAACTTAAGAGACAAAGTGTCTCATTTCTCTCCACAATCACTCCGAACCCGAACCAATGAACCTAAAACCACATAAAAGAGCTGAACCACACAAAATGAAGCACAAATGGGGGAAAATGGACTAAAATTCTTGGAATGACCGATCGGGTCGTTACAAAATATAACATAAAAATAAATTATCGTGGGGATATTTTTTTCCTCAATTTTAAATATTTATGCAGTCTATTTAATACATATTTTTTTTGGTATTTGACATTATGGAGTGGTGATGTAGTGGGAGGATGTTTACTTTGAAAATGGTATTAACAATTACATTTGATTTTGTAGTTTTAAAAATATGTGATTTATTTCAATACTAGTTGTTAGGCAATAGATGCTAAGTGTAAGTAAAGAGAATAAGATACCCAAACCAAAATTGTCACAAGTCATGGCCTCGCGCTCGCCTAGACTGAGCTTCGAGGTTGAATTATAATGCTTAATAATGAGCAGTCGATGAAGGAGCAGTGATGTCAGAAGCCTCGAGGATAGCTTTTACGATAAATAACGAGAAATAAATAAAGAACAATTAATGAACATAATAAATGGAAAGCAATAAATCAATGGAACAATGGTTGATCACGTTTAAGAAAGAAAGCAGAGAATGTTCTATTTTATTGAATATTCATCTGCTTCAAAATGAAAAGGGTCCCCTTTATATAGGAAGGGGGATTCCTGACATAGTACTTGTATAATTATGACAAGGTAATTCTATTAGTAATACTATAGAATGGCTCAGTACGGACTCATACTATTCTTGCAGACCTTGCCAGCTCTAAATATGTGCCCTTGGGAATTTCTCGAGGAATGCACCTCGGGGCCAGTCGTGCGTGTTAGGGAAAGCCAAGAGACAGCCAATTGCCGTAATCAATTCGAGGCTTTTCAAGAGTTGTGCAAACGTGACTTTTGAGCATATCTTATGTCACATCAATATCTTACAAGACATAACTGACAGAATGATGGAGGCATTGAAGAGTGGGACAATTAAAATCGCTTCTTGTCTTTTCATTCCATGAAAAGCAGGGGCTATCTATATACGGTAAAACTGCGGAAGGCTGGTTTTAAGGCTTCAACGGCGTTCCAAGTCCGATCTCAATGGGATCAGAGAAAAATTTGAGGATTAACCCCGAGGTGCATTCCTCGAGAAAGTATATCAAAGGTTCGGCATACCTCGAGGCAGAATAATGATCTTCATATGTTTTTATTTTTGCTCTTTTCCGACTTTAGCATTTAACACCTTTGGATTAATTTTTGCAGCTTGAGAAGAAAGATGTCCTGATGAGGGAGGGGCTCGGAGCCAGGAATATTGAGATTCTATGACTCAAGCAGCGTGTGGATGAGATAACCTCCGAGAGAGATACCCTCCAGGGGAAGTTGACCTCGGTTGAGCATCATCTTCAGGATGCAAGGGTAGAAAGTAGTAAGAATAAGGAACTTGATGCTGAATCGATCGCCGTGTTATCTGCAGCAAATTCTAAAGCCGATGCGCTCATATCCTCGTACCGAGAAGATTCTGCTACTGCAAATGCTCGAGCCAGGAAGGTATCTGAAGAGGCCTAGCATGAACTGACCCGAGCCTTGGAGCATGCTCGATTAAGATCTCAGAGAGACTCTCTCGAGGATGTACATGCATGGGGCATTGATTTTTCTACTGAGATCGAGATGGTGAAGGCCCAGAGGAAGAATCGTCATCTCTGCTCTCTTCCCATACCGGTTGAGCTAGTGATTCGGCCAGCGGCTCGGAGGATGATGGAGATGAATGTGAATTCCCCGAGGGGGAGAAGGTCGTTGATATTTCGGGGGCCGAGGGCCAAGCCATTGAAGGCACAACTTCAGAGGGAGCTCCGTCCGGTCAAGTAACCCCGACGGTAGATTAGGTTTTTATTTGTTCCTTTTTTATGTAAGGGCTCTAGCCGTGAGCCTGACACATATGTCTTTTTGAACCTTTATTATATATATAAGGATATTTGATTTTCGTCATTTCTTGTATTCCCTATGCCTTTTTGGAATAAACTTTGGTGCTTGTCGATAACCAGTCCGATGTGTCAGACTTATCATATAAACCCTTTAGGTTTTCATGCTTGATGAATAATTGATAACATTTGACTGTTTGGGGTTCGATCCTTGAGTCAATTTTTACCCGAGACTATGGACCCCTAGGTTTTTAACACATTGGGCCTTAAGCTCTTTAGGTCGGTCCTTAGGTTCTTTAGGCTGGCCCTTAGGCTCTTATACATTGGCCATTTGTCTCTTTTTAGATTGGGTCGATGCGACCTGTGATATTGCTATAGTTTTCCCTCATTTTGGGTAAAGTCTTTTGGAGTTTTGTGTTCGTCCGACTCTTCAACAGCTCAGACAAGAACCTCGATTATGAGTCGATATGTGACGATGGTTGAGTACCTCGGAAGGTTTACTCGGAGGTTGATTTTTTGAAGCCTTTTTATTGAAGGCTGGTTGTTTCGAAGCCTTTTCATTGTTCGGAGCTGATATTATCAAAGCTCTTTTGCTTATGCCGAGGGTAGCTTGATTAACCGGTTCTTTTTGAAGTATTTTCAAAGTATTTGAAGGCCTTTAGTTTTATGCCGGCGGTCGAACGTCTCTGAGCCGCGTTAATTTTGCCGGAGCATTTAGTATGACCGAAGTCTTTATGTTTGGCCATAGACTTTTAGTCCCCGGGTGAGGTAGCCTTGGAGTCTATATGGTGGGTATGCCTTTTTATGGGTCTTACAAGTTGGAATATATAGCCTTGACCTGTTGTTACACCCAATTTTTCGTACGTGAGAGTACATCGTAAGTTAATTGATGTAAGCTCAAAAATAAGATTATACTTGATGAAATATAAAGTAAGTTAATCATGTTACATTGGAGGTTACTAATATTTATGATCATGAATAACGAGTACCAGGAGGGTTGAAAAGCTTAGAAGCTAAATCAATTGAAGAAAATATGTTTCGTCGAAAAATGACTAGTTTGGAATATTATAACATGTACTTTAGGGTGGGACTATTGTTCGTTACATGAAGTGGAAGTTATTCTATGAGTTATTTTTATCGTATGATAGTTATGTTCTCCGTTTTTAATTCAAGCAAGGTGTGGAACAAAAGTTGGCAAAGGTCTTCACAAGTTACACTCATAATGTGCTTAAAATTAGGTCAAATATAACTGAGACTTTCTCCAAATATACCTTGAATTATTGGATGGTCTACCAACCAAATTTAATATCTATGAGTTTAGTTTCCAACTCATTAAACCGTTCATCGATACGACATTGGAGTAGAGAGATAATACAGTTTTGCAAGACTGCGCAGACATCATAAGTGACAAGTAGATGGATCACTAGAGCTTTTTGAGCAATACATTTCATGTGTTATATGAGGTTTTATTGAGAAATATTATATATCAAATTGGTTGTATTGGAAATTAGTTTTCAATGCTCTTAACCGTTCGTTCATATGACACTGGAATAAAAAGATATAAGCGTCGGAAGATGGACCAATCCTAGGGTGCCATACTAGCACCTCTTTGACTTTTTCAAAGTTGATATATATAAGTCTTAGGTTGTCTTTCTCTTCAATTTTCAGCATACCACGACAATATAACACCCATAAACATAACATCAATCTATATTCTAGGATTTCAAAGAAGATTATCATCCCGAGCATGAAATCGAGAAGCGATAACATCAAAACGATCCCTATGACGTAAGTGTCGTTATACTGCCTCTCCTTTTTATTTGTAGTTCGAGTTTTGGAAGGTACTTCATAGTTAATAAACGTATAATATCTATATTTAAGTGTTTAAATATCAATTAATGTTGATAAATGTGTTTCCTGATAGTTAGAACTCACGTGACGGTGATCGGAAGCCGTGAGTTCGAGTTATTTGACTTGTAGCAGACTGTTTTATGGATTGTTTTGTGTTGCTGCTGGGCTTAGCTCTTTGCTACTGTTTTGGGGGGGTTTTGGAGGAGTAATGGTGTGGAGAAACAAGAAATAGATGTAGGGTTGTGATCTGGTTGTTCGTTGTAACATTTCCAGGTCGTTTGACATGACTACGGTGGTCGTCTTATGTATGAAGTGTTTAGGTTGTGTGTGGACTATTTTGGGAGGCTCCATATAATTATTATTGATGTTGTTTGGGCTTTTTGGTAATTTTTATGACTTGTTTGAAGTCATATATATAGGAGAGGTGCTGTCTGTTTCATCATAAAATAGGTTGTGGCCGATAAATAATAGTTATGACGTTGTAGATTAAGGAGTTGGGACATTTGCGTAGATTGAGGTTGGGGCAGTATATACAAGGTATGTGAGGCAATCCCTTTCCTTCTTTTGCACGACTCCGATTGTACATAATGAAATGAACGAGCTTCCGGAGATACTCTACTCTTAGAAGCTAGCAGTACTTACATTGTTTCCCTTCTTATGGAACAATTAATGTTGAGCTTTCTTCTCTTATTCTTTTGTTATCAATGTTGTTGGTACTTCCTGATTCTTATAAGATTCTTGATGAAGAGTTAATCCTAATAACGTGTACGGAGAATATCGACCTTACGTCACTCCGAAAGGTTCAGAATATGATTACAATGAGTCCTACATGAATTTTATATATATATATATATATATATATATATATATATATATATATGTAGCTATTTTACTCTATCGAGTCGCACTATAGTCGGCCGGGTATGGAACCTATTGTGCAACCACTAATCAATTGGGTTTGCCGAGCTCCATGTGGCCGGGTACGATATGATGATGATGATGCCCACAGAGGCGGATGTTTTAAAGGTTTATGTATATATATGTATGTATCACACATTTGATGTCAGTAGCCCTCAGAGGTACTCAGATGTTACAGGTTGTATATTTTTTATCCCCGTTTACATTATTGTTCTTACTTATGCTTTCCTTGCTTACATACTCAGTACTTTATTCGTACCGACGTCCTTTTTATTTGTGGACGCTGCATGTCATGATGCAGGTCCTGATAGACAGGTAGACGTAGTTCTCCCATGACAATAGGCTTTCCAATTTAGCGATTATACGTGAGATCCCTTCTCCGGACTTGTTGTGGTCTTGGTATGTGTCGCGCCCCCTTTTTCCTACTACTTTCGGATCGGTCAAGGGTTTTGACATTATTAGGACAACTCGCTTCCTTTTGGCAAAGGGGTATGCAAGATTTGAAGAGTCGCCATCTAACGAGTTAAGATGCGTTAGAGAACCTATTTGGGGTCATTTACAAATATTGATTTGATAACGAGAGACAGGGTACGGGTTTGAAATTATTCTAAAGGGAAGATGTTAGGCACCCCTCAGAATTCACAACTGTGGTTCCCGGCCAAACAACTTTGTGAATATTAAGCAAGTAGCGAATAGGCAATTAATGTCTAAGACAAGTAAAGGGTTTTGAAAGATTCGCAGTCTAAGCACACATGTGTTACTATAGTTTGAAAATATTTAATATCTATATAAAGTTCTGAAAGAGTTATAATCTAAACATGTACGTAAAGGGGTAGGGGAGAATCCTGGTTGTTTGTCATATGGATCACATCAGTACAATACCCGACATATCACTCCTTAAAGAGGGGCTACACGTGGTATTAGCGCAACGATCATCATGTGCATATCTACCTTTCCCACCCCGTAAAGGTTATTAAAACGAGTGTTGGCCAACGACCTCTATTGCGTGCTGCTACCTGTCCCCTTCCTAATAGTCCTGGAGGAGTTTAGGACTACTATCTATAAGGGATGTTCTAGTCAGACCCTCAGGTTTAAAGGAAAAATACTAAGGCGATAGATAAGAACACGTAGGACTGCAATTAGGGGGAAACATAGAAAAAGCATAGGAAAAGGCCTAAGTATACCTCCACAGGTAATGCAAATAAGCAAAACGACTCATACACAGGTAAGGGCAGTATTCAAATTCAGACTCCTAAGACATGGTGTCTAGATGAGTTCAAACTAAAACAAGTATGCAGACTGGTTTTTATAACTCAGAAGAGGCCTAATCAGTTTGCCTACTAGTTTTTAAACCTGTTGAAGATTAAGCAAGAGAAGCAGATTTTAGTTTTAAACAAGTTAATCGCCTAAGGCTTGCCTAGGTGTGAGACATTATACTAGTTACAAGGATTACTTTAGAGAAGGACTGTTTGGAATTGTATTACCTAGCATGTTGTTCTAAGTGTTCAGAACTCAGAATTATTACCAGTTGATAGCGAGAATTGAGTGAAGTTATTTTTATTCCTTTTCATGCACCAGTAGTCGAACTAGGTGTATTTAAGCGAGTAAGATGAAATCCTAAGGACATGGTATCTAATGCACTGAGTGCAGAATGATGTATATGCATAGCCTAAGCAGGGGATGTGAATATGACATGTTTAGTAGTGTTGTTTTTATCCTAAAGCAGGATCTCTAAGTGTACATGGTAGCGTATAACATGATTGAAAAAATTGATTATTAGCACGTTTACTCTAACACGGGATTTTCTGTGTGGTATAACAGTAAAGTGATCATGCTAAAACAGTAATCATAAAGCCTAGGAAACATGATTTCTAATGCATGATCTGGCGCACATGAGTCCTAAGCATGGTTTCTATTACGCAAATAGGGAAAATATCCTAATAGCATGATTTCTACCCTTTTAACAGTTATAGCATGCATGGTTACCCCTCTCTTTTTCACTATCCATCCCCAAAGAGTTGTCTACAATAATTATTACAGGCCATTTGCATAAATTACATAACTGAATAGAGAAAAGAAGAAGTTATACTATAGGGAGCCCACTGATAGGCCCAAAATATCCAGAATTTCTCAATGTTGCTGATGTTCACAGCGTTTCATATAATCTAGGTATGTCAGAGTTCCCAAAAGGACCTCAAGGGATCCTGGGCAGTGCTCACACCCAGATTTCCATAACCATATTGAGTAAGTGCAGTATAGAAGGGCCAGCTCTAATGTGTCAGAGTTCAGAGGGATCTCATAGGGATCCCAAAGCAGTCACACATTAAAGGGGCAGAACCTAGACTTCTAAGAGTATATGTGAGAGTGCTTGACATTGTTTTGAGAGAGTTGAGTTGAAAACAGTTTCTGAAAATAGCTTTTTGAAATAAACTTTTGGAGAGAAAAAACTGAAGGTTTCATTCTAAGAGAAAACAGTTTGAAAAGGAAGGGGACAGGACAATAAAAGTAACAACTAAAAAACCAAACACAGAGAAAGAACAGAATTATTTCAACAGACACAAAACATGGAAAAAGGGAGTTGGGAACAAATAAGACACACATAGGTAGATTACACACAAGTTGCAGTCAAAGAAGTCCTAAACATGGCTTATCCATAACATAACAACCACATAAACAATTCTTCATAAAGATGCTCAGCTAGGAACTTAACAGAATCAGATTGAGGGGATGCTAAAGGGGAGTAACATGCTGAATCTATGGGACGGGGGGTACAGTTTAACAACCATACTAGTAAAATGAAAGTAGACATGCTAATTTCAGGGTACACAACAGAACCATAAGTAAAAGCACAGTAGAAATAGAAGGAATTGCAATACCAAAAGAAACATGTTGTTTTGAGGCTTTAAACTAAACTGGAGACATACCAGTTAAGAGAGACATAACCTCAGAGTGAAGAGCAATATAGTATAATGCTTAGTCTTGGCTTGCAGATGGCTGAGATTAGCAAGTAATCAGAAAGTAGAGAAAGAAGACTATGTATGTGAGAGTGAGAGAGTTCAGAACAATATTTGTTCGTGTGTTATGCTAAGGAGAGACTGGAGTATTTATAGTTTTGAAAACAAGTAGAGAATATGGTAACAAGTACTAGTTTAGCGCAATTATAGAAATAATTATAATCAAAATCCAGTCAATGCAAGTACTCCCTTTAATTAGGGAGTCATGGTTCAAACGGATAACACAGGGATAACTAAGGAAAGAGAATCAATTGAAAAGTTTATTTAATCATGTAAGAGATAGTAAAAGTACATGGCATGCAATTAGGACTAAATACAAAATATGCAATTTAGGAAAGTGTATATTAATAATTGGCAGTAGTTTTTACTCACAAAAATAAGGCAGAATATAATTCTGGGAATCAATAAGAGATCCCTTGAAATAACAGGGAATCAATTATTAATTATGGAAAGTGTCACACAAGTAAGAAAATACACAAAATCAGTAAAGAGTTCTAAGGAAAATATCACAATTCTAAAGAAAATACTTAAAATTAGTAAAGTGTATTATGTAAAAATCACTAGACAACTAATCAGACCTATTAAATGATAAATATCACATGTTCAACAAAAATCAGAAAAACCCTAGGAAAATAATTAAAGGAACACTAGAGAATCAGAAACCCTAACAACAATTAGAGAGAGAAGAACAAGAATACATAGAACAGAAAGCACAGAGTGTTCATGAGAAACACGTACACATACAGATTAATCGAGCCTATTATCAGAGACAATCTCAAAATTAGGGCTTTTAGCATAATAAATCAGATAGCAAGAAAAAGCATAAGAGAATCGTTCAAACACAGTAGAAAACACTTAAAATCAGACGAAGAATCATTTTTGAAAAGGGTTAAGAAACCATAGTTTTGAAAGTGAAGAAATCATTTAAAACAGGGAGATTTTTTGAAGAAAACATGTAGAAACCTCATTACATACAAAGATCTGTCACATATCTAAAGAAATCGGAGGGTTCAAGGTTAGGGTTTCCAAAAGAACCCAGAAAAGAAGAAGAAAACTCAGAGATATTACGAGTCTTTGGCCGGAAAGTGATAGATCTTACTTGAACAGCCATAGATGGCCGGAAAAATTGCATGAGATCGGAGAGATGAGTTGAACCGCTTCTGTTTCACTTGAGAGCCTCAAACGGTGACACAAGTGCAAAGGGGGGAGCCATAAGGCTGGTAGTAGGTGAGACCTCCATGGTTTCCGGCAAAAATATGGCCGGAGAAGGGAGGACAGAGGCTCAGCAGGTGGAGCGTCTTAGAGAGAGAGATGAGAGTACTCAGTGAGACAACTGAGTGAAAATGAGAGGGGGAAATGAGAGATTGGGGGGGGGGGGGT
>ML401763.1:50088-190588 GCA_005239525.1 Nicotiana knightiana
TTAATATATTATTTTTTTGTCATGTACGTTTAATTTTGGTAAGGGGGAATCTAGATCGTTGATTTGAATCAATCAACGGTTCAGATTAATAGGTGCTTGCGCCGTGTAGGATTTTAGGTTTGGGTTGGGTTATTGGGTTAATTAATTGCGTCTGGGGTCCGGTTTTAATTAGGGTAGAATTTAAATAATAGTGGCTAACTATTAAATTCCCAATTAAATAGATAAGTAATTTATAAAAATAGCTAATAATTATAAAAATGAAATTAATGCTTAATAAAATTAAATTAAAATGATTAATTAGTATTTAAAATATAATATGGCTAGTTATTAAGTAAAAATAGCATAAAACATATGATTAGGCTATAATTACAAAGTTATTTCAATTATAGCCAAAGCGTGCCAATTTGGCTAGTTGTGAAATAATTTGATTTTAACATGACAAAAAAATAATATATTAAGTCAAGAAATGGTTCAAATTATATGTAATGCAATTTTATAATTAAATATTAGGAATAAGATGTTGGATAAATTAATAAAAATATGGGAAAAGTATGGAAAATACCAATTGTTATGAAAACCTCCTTTGAAGATATATATATGCAAATTCAAATAATTTGAGGAAAAATAGGGTATCAACAGGTGCCTCTCTTTACCCGGAAAGGATGAAAGAGTTATCAGATAAAGATATGATGGTCAATTTTGACCGAGTGAAACGGTTTGAAGAGATTTAGGCCGCACCCTGGTTTCTGAGCTGCATACATATCCCTGGTTTTGCAGGAATCAGGACATATGTAGTTCAGGATCCATCAGCGAAGTTTACCGAGGGAGTTATCATAAGAGCGGACACAACATATTGGGATGAATGAGTGTACGGCTTTTGGGAATGGTTAGGAGAACTAGAGCGGGACCGCTCCTGCTAGGATAGCCATCACCTGCCGGATTACCTTCAAATAGGACAATACAAGCGTATATTGTGCGTAAATAAACATGATGCAAGTTCCCGTCGGACCATGAATGTTGTCTTCGGACGATTAAGGATGACATCCTCGGACCATGATGTCCTGGGCAATGAGTTGTTGGATGAAGAATTTGCAAGACATGAAATGATGTTCTCGGGCCATGAATATGGCGCCTCCGAACGATGATGCCTTTGAATAATGATATGCAAAATCAAGAGAGATCCTCAAGCCATGAAATGGTGTTCTCGGGCCATGAAGATGGTGCCTCCGAACGATGACGTCTTTGGAAAAGTTGGCGATATTTCATCCCATGAAAATGCAGTAGTATGATGCGGAAAAGACAGAGCGTAGTCTTGCGAATTGAAGGGTATAGCTTATCCGGAAAGAAAATTGAAGTAGATAGTGCTTTAGAGACAGCGGTTAGTCTCAATGAAAAGGTAAATTGGAGGCAGAGCATAGCCTCATGCAGGTAGGAAGACATAAAAGTAGCCTTATGCATGTGGAAGGCAGAAAGGTAGCCTTATGCAAATGGAGGTAGAGCTTAACCTCATGCAGATGGAGACAAAGCTTAGTCTCGGAAGGCAGAAAGGTAGCCTTATGCAAATGGAGGTAGAGCTTAACCTCATGCAGATGGAGACAAAGCTTAGTCTCTGAAGGCAGAAAGGTAGCCTTATGCAAAGGGAAGACAGAAAGGTAGCCTTATGCAAATGGAGGTAGAGCTTAACCTCATGCTGATGGAGACAGAGCTTAGTCTCCGAAGGAAGAAAAGTAGCCTTATGCAAAGGGAAGGCAAAAAGGTAGCCTTATGCAAATGGAGGTAGAGCTTAACCTCATGCAAATGGAGACTGAGCTTAGTCTCGGAAGGCAGAAAGGTAGCCTTATGCAAAGGGAACGCAGAAAGGTAGCCTTATGCAAATGGAGGTAGATCTTAACCTCATGCAGATGGAGACAAAGCTTAGTCTCGGAAGGCAGAAAAGTAGCCTTATACAAATGGAAGGCAGAAATGTAGCCTTATGCAATAGTAAATAAATGACAATAGAGTTTCTTAGCTGATATCAGATTGCGGTATCGTGATCAATGTGAGCATCGTGACTATGTAGCATTGTTTTGTTTGAGATGGTAGCAAATGCCGGCAGGTACGACGGTTTTGAGAATCGTATCTTTGAACAAAATTTGTCCCTCGGGCGGATGGTATGTTTTGGGCTTTTGCAATCTTTGTGCCTACATCCAAAGAAAAATCGTAAGTTCTGTAAATGGGGAAGGTTGGTTCGTATCCCAGCTAGCTTTGCTTGACTTGTACTGCTTGATCTGATGATACTGTTCGTATCATTGGGGTAGCGTTAGCTAAACAAAGTTGTTTTCAAGAGTAAGTATGCATGATTTTTCAAATATATAACACAAACATATGATTTAAAATAATTTTAGATGAACTGATGACCGTGACACAGTTCGAGACGTTGCAACCTATCCTACTACGGAATTTTGAGGGTCCTCCTCAAAATTCTGCCCAAGTTTGATGGGTCGACGCTTCCGACTGTTGCACATGTGGCGATCGGCTGAACTTGCTTTGGAATTTTGAGGGTCCTCCTCAAAATTCTGCGGCAGTTTCCGATTGCGGGGGAAAAATTAAATTTTAATTGAATTGTTACCGAATCCATATGGCTGCCTACGTATCCCCTCTTAAACAGGAATATGTTCAGGCGTAGTTCAATTTAAATCACTGATAAAAGCATGAAGATTAAACATAATATCGTTTGACTACATTTGAATTGATTGGCTTCGGCCAGACTTCTCCGTCCAGTTCTGCAAGGATAAGTGATCCTCTTGTCAACACTCGGTGAACCATATATGGACCTTTCCAGTTGGGAGAAAATTTCCCTTTAGCTTCATCTTGATGTGGAAAATTTTCTTCAATACCAGCTGTCCCAGCGCGAACTGTCTTGGTTTGACCCTTTTGTTGAAGGCTCTGGACATTCTATTCTGGTAAAGTTGACCATGACATACTGCATTCATTCTCTTCCCGTCTATGAGGGCTAGTTGCTCATAACGACTCTTTACCCACTCTGCATCGCAGAGCTCATCTTCTTATATGATTCTTAGGGAAGGAATTTCTACCTCAGCGGGAATGACATCCTCTGTACCATAAACCAGCATATAAGGGGTTTCCCCGAATCATGTGCAGACTGTTGTGCGATATCCCAGTAAAGCAAATTATAACTTCACATACCACTGCTTGTGCTTCTCTGTCTTCTTCCTTAATATCTTCAATGCAGCTTCTACAACTGCATTGATCTGAGGTATGTAGGGTACATAATTCTTGTGTTTGATCTTGAAAGTCTCGCACATAGCTTTCATCAAGTCACTGTTGAGATTGGAACCATTGTCGGTGATGATTGATTCTGGAACTCCGAACCGACAAAAAATATGGTCGGTGACAAAGTATGCCACGACTTTATTAGTCACCGCTTTGTACGATGCTACTTCGACCCATTTGGTGAAATAATCAATTGTTACAAAGATGAGGCTGTGTCCGTTGGAGGCGGTAGGCTCGATCGGTCCAATAACGTCCATGCCCCAGGCGGCGAAGGGCCAAGGTGAGCTTGTTGCATTGAGCTAGTTTGGAGGCACCTTTATCATATTTCCATGTACCTGATATCGGTAGCATTTCCGGACATACTGGATGCAATCCGTTTCCATGGTCAACCAGAAATAACCTGCTCTAAGTATCTTCTTATCCAAGACAAAGCCATTCATATGCGGGCCGCAGGTCCCATCATTAATCTCCTCAAGTAATTTAGAGGCTTCCTATGCACCAACACAACTCAATAGCCCCAAATCGGGATTCCTCCTGTACAGGATTCCTCCAATGTGAAAGAAATTGTTCGACAATCACCGAAGCGTGTGTTTCTGAACGTGATTTGCAAGTTTTGGGTACTCTTCCTTTGCCAAGTACTCTTTAATACCATGGAACCACGACTTTCCGTCTGCTTCCTCTTCAACATGGGCACAGTATGTCGGCTGGCCATGGATCTTCACTGGAATAGGGTCAATGAAGTTCTTATCTGGATGTTGTATCATAGATGATAGAGTGGCCAATGCATCAGCGAACTCGTTCTACATTCTAGGGACGTGCCGAAATTCTATCTTCGTGAACCTCTTTCTCAATTCCTGCACATGGTGCAGATACGGTAGTATCTTTGAATTAGTAGCAACTCTTGAACATTCATATCAATGGCCATGTTGAGCCCTAAGATGCATGTTTCATGTTCCGCCATATTGTTGGTGCAGGGAAACCTGAGTTTAGTAGATACCGGATAATGCTAACCAGTTTCCGATATCAGGATAGCTCCAATGCCGACTACTTTAAAGTTCGCTGCTCTATCGAAAAACATTCTCCAACAATCATAAGATTCTGCAATGTCTTCTCCTACGAATGATACTTCTTCATCAGGAAAATATGTTTTCAGAGGTTTGTATTCTCCATCCATAGGGTTCTCAACAAGATGGTCTGCCGATGCTTGTCCCTTGACCGCTTTCTGAGTCACATAGACAATGTAGAACTCACTCGGCATGATTTGCCACTTAGCCAGCTTGCCAGTGGGCATGGGCTTCTGAAAGATGTACTTTAAGGGATCCATCCTAGATATGAGATATGTTGTGTATGCGCAGAAGTAGTTCCTCAACTTCTGGGCTACCCAAGTTAAAGCGCAGCAGGTACGTCTGATAAAGGATACCGAGCCTCATATGGAGTGAGCTTCTTACTGAGATAATAAATATCCTGCTCTTTTGCCCTTGTTTCATTGTGCTGCCCCATAACGCAGCCGAAAGCTCCATCTAACACTGCAAGGTAGAGTAGCAAAGTGTACCTGGCTCAGGTGGCACCAAGATTTGCGGTGTTGACAAGTAATCCTTAATTCTGTCGAAGGCCTTTTGACAATCATTGCTCCATTTGGTCGCGGCATCCTTCTTCAGCATCTTGAAGATCGATTCATATATAACTGTAGACTATGCTATGAATCGGCTGATGTAGTTAAGGCATCCCAAGAAACTCATCACATCATTCTTGTTCCTTGGCGGTGGTAAATCTTGGATGGCTTTGACTTTTGATGGATCCAATAATATCCCTCGACGACTGACAATGAACCTGAGCGATTTCCCAGAAGGAACCCCTAATGCACACTTTGTGGGGTTTAGTTTCAAATTGTATTTCTGCAACCTCTTGATGAACTTCCTCGGATCTTCTATGTGGTCGGTAGCTATGTATGGACTTGATAATGACATCATCCCCATATACCTCGATCTCTTTATGTATCATATCGTGGAAGATAGTGGTCATAACCATCATATAGGTGGCCCAACATTCTTTAGGCCGAATGGCACCATCTTATAGCAGTAAACTCCCTACGGCGTAATGAAAGCTGTTTTCTCAGCATCTTCCTCATCCATCCAGATCTGATGGTAACCAGCGAAGCAATCCACGAATGGCTGTAGTTCATGCTTGGCACAATTTTTAACCAGGATGTGTATATTCGACAAAGGGAAATCATCTTTCGGACTGGCCCGGTTGAGATCCCGGTATTTGACACATACTCTAACCTTCCCATCTTTCTTTGGCACTGGCACGATGTTAGCTAACCATGTCTGATACTCCACTACCCTGAGAACCTTAGCGTTGATTTGCTTGGTGACTTCTTCCTTGATTTTCAAACTCATGTCAGGCTTGAACTTTCTGAGCTTTTTTTTTACCTGTGGGCACATCGAGTTGGTTGATAATTTGTGAGCAATAATGGATGTACTCAGACCAGTCATTTCATCATACGACCATGCAAATATGTCCTCATACTCCTTCAAAAACTTTGTGTATTCCTTCTTTTATTACGGCGACAGATGGATGCTGATGCGAATTTCTTTGACATTCTCTGAATATCCCAGGTTGATAATCTCGGTCTCGTCCAGGTTGGAGTTATGTCTGTTCTTAAAATTCTCGACTTCTTTGAAAATTTCATCAGTAATATCGTCTTCTCCTTCTGAATCGATGTTTGTCTATTGTGTTGTCTCGTTACATGTCACAGTCATCGGTTCACCAAGACATGTAATAGAAATGCTGTGTAGGTAAAGTAATGAGAGGAAAAGATATTAATAAATATTGATTCATATAAATGTAAAGGTGCTTTTGATAAATTGAATATATATTTTGAACATTGAAGCTCTTATTGCAGAAAGAAAATGTGGAAAAGGAAATAATTTAGTAAAAGACAGTGAATAATGCTTGTTTAGCCCTGCTAGCCCGAGGCTCGTCGGTCCCTGGTTTTTCTGATAGTCCAATTCTTGAGAGATGCTCCTCTGTTGACGGCCTGGATGGAAGGGCCTTCCTCTCCCTCCTCCTAAAAACTGACACAACAATCCATGTTGTCGTCATCAAGAAATAAGTTCTTCAGTGCTGCCAACGCTTCTTCTTCCTCTGACCCCCATATAACATCGGCCTTCTGAAAGGTCTGCTCCAGATGTGGTATTGGCTGCTCCAATGGGTAATAGGAGCCGCGCCATGGTTTCGACCAGTCGTTGTACTCTTGCCAAGTATATTCATATCCCTGACCGAAGGTGGTGCCATGGCCCTTGATCTTTATAGGTTTAGAGATTCCTTTGAGATTCTTACCGATCCCTTTACCTGGCTCGTACACGCTCTAGTTCATCATGCTCGCTATCTTACTATCCCACCATTTATCCTTGTCTATCGCATTGACCCGTTTAATGTGGTGGTAAGTCTATCCACCCAGCTTCCTTCTACCTTTAACTACTGGAATAGTCTGGCGACTGTAAATAGGATAGGTCCCATCTCCGTGGATGATTACCTCTTGATGGTTCCATTCAAACTTCACTGCCTGATGCATCATCGATGCCACGACTCCATCGGCATGTATCCACAACCGCCCTAATAGCAGGTTGTAGGACGCCAATAAGTCTATAACTTGAAAATCGACTTCGAACCATGTGGGCCCCATTTGCAAGTAAAGGCTGATTTAGCCGATGGTGGACCTCTGCGAACCATCGAAAGCCTTCACATTCATTGATCCCTCCCTTATCTCATACAACCCGTTGCCCAATTTCTTGAGCGTTTTCAATGGGCATATGTTGAGACTGGATCCTCTGTCGATCGGAATCCTAGTGATGAAGTAGTCTTCACATTGTACAGTGATGTCAAGTGCTTTGTTATGACCCAGCCCTTCAGGCGGCAGCTCGTCCTCATGAAAAGTAATCTTATGACTTTCCAGCACTTGGCCCACAATATTGGCCATTTCTCTGCTGGTGATGTTGTTTGGAATGTATGCTTCATTGAGTACCTTCATCAGAGCATTTATGTGTGTCTCTGAATTTTTCAGGAAGGAAAGAATAGATATCTGAGCTGGTGTCTTGTTCAACTGGTCAATGACAGAGTATTCTGGGTGGCCTGTTGGAAGCCTGTTTGCTTGATTTAGCCAATGTTCAGACGTATAAACTCTTCCGGTCCTTGTCATTCCTTGTGCCTCAGTAGCCTCTTCAATCTTGATTTTGACTTTCCTTCTTGCCTCAGCTACATAGTTCCATGGTACAACATTAGTGTAGAAATGTGGCGTTGTTAATATCGCCACCGTGAATCGTGCAGCTACCCTCACTTCGAATGTAGCAGGTGGCATGATTGCAACCTCCAATGATGCAGGCGCATTTGCAGGTGGCATAACTTCGACCTCAAACAGCGCAGGCTTCTTCGAATGTGGTGCTGCTTCAAACTCAAAAGGCACTGATGCAGCTATCTCAGCATCTCCACATGGCTGGATCTGGACTATGATAGGATTGAGAGTAACCGCTGGCTTCTTTGGGTTATCACCTTCTAAGATCAACCCAATCGACCTCTCTCAGTTGCTTATACCCAATTTTTCCTCAAATTATTTTTAAACTTGCATGTATACCTTCAAAATTAGTTTTTATAACAATGGGTATTTTTCCATAATTTTCCCATATTTTACCAATTTATTTCTAATTTATCTAGTACTTTTATATCCAATAATTAATCATAAATGGCATTACAAATAATTTCAAAATATTCCTTGGTTTAATATATCATTTCTTGATCATATTAGGATTTAATTATTTCACAAATTGGCCGAATTGGCATTATTTGGCTATAATTGCAATAACTTTGCAATTATAGCGTAATTACATATTTGTTGTTATTTTTTATCAAATAATTAGTCATTTGTATTTTAAATACTAGTTAATTACCTTAATTTTACATATTTAGCCTTAATTTAATTTTATATAATTATTAGCTATTTTTATTAATTATTTTATCTATTTTAAACGGGTATTTAACAACTAGCCACTTTGAATTCCAATTTTAGCCTAATTTTACTCGGATCCCAACCCAATTAATTGGCCCAAAATATTAGGCCCAATATTTGAAGCCTATCTGACCCAATCCCCTTTTCAATCTGACCTGTTAATTATTTCAAATCAACGGCCCAAATTAACCCTTACCGTTAATAACCCCCTAATGACTACTCCCCCATTCATTTCCCCCGCCTTAATTCTCTCTCACCATCTCTCTATCTCCCTCTCTCTCTCTCTCTCTGGTCCTCAAGTGAACCTGGAGCGGTTTAACTCCCACCTATGGTCTTTCATGCCATTTTTCGACCACCCATGGCCGTGCGAGTAAGATTCTTACACTTTCCGGTGGAAACTGGTAAAACCTCGAGTTTTTCTCTCCTCTTTGGGTTCTCTTTTTGACACTCTAACTTCTGAAACTTCCGATCTTTCTAGGTCTGTAATAGATCTATGCATATTTCGAGTTGTTTTGATGTTTTCTTTAAGGGTTCTTTATTTTCACTAAAACGATTTTCGTTTTCCAACTAGGGTTTCTAATAAACCTTTCTGCAAAGACGATTTCCTCGAGTTTAAGTGTTCTTCTTTGATTCTTCTCATAATTTTAACGGTCTCTGTTAAAATCTCTTTTTCATAATTTATTATGTTACAACAATAGTTTTAACATTGTATTATAATCTTAGGTTTGTCTTTATTTGTTTACTCTTTTGATTTGTATGTGTGTCTGTCTATCATGAGTACATTATGTGTTTTCTACGATTCCTAACCTATTTTTCTCAATAGGGTTCCTCATTTTGGCTTCTTCCGCTTATACTATGTTTGTTCTGTTCATCTCCCTAATGGTTACTATTTTTAGCTGAATCTCTAATCCTATGTGATTTCTTGCTACTATAATCATTTGGGTTTCTGACTCTTTGATTCACCCTATTATATCATGTTCGTTTGTTAATTCCTTTAATCATTTACTATGTGCTAGTATTGAGTCCGTGATTCTATGTTATTTTACTTGAGTCTATGACTTTTCTTTCCTATTGTGTGTTTATTTCGTGTACTCAAATGAATCAGTATTACTCCTGTTTAAAACCCAAATTTCATGTAATTGATACCTCTCATTGATCTTTGTAATGATTTCCTTACTGATTTACAACCTTTAAATTATTTCATTGCCTTGTTTTTTGTCGACTATGCTATCACACGGATTCTTATGTTATTTCCTTAATTGAATTATTCTGAACCTAGTCTCAATTGCATCATCAGACTTGTATTGTGCTAAACTATTTCCTTATATGTTATATGCAGTCACATATGGTATCTTTCCTTATTTTTTGTCTGCATAATGCCGTTTGAACTTAACTCCGTCAATTAAGGGATTCCTATGCTGATTTTATACTGATTGATACACATCCCCTTAATTAATGGTTAACTTTGATTCTTACCTTATTTGCTACCTGTTTTCAAAACTATATATACATTACCTCTCATTAGCACAAAGACACGAACTGATCTGGTTCAATAATTCTCTCTCATAACTAAAACTCTATATTCTCTCTTCTATGGTACTTGCTATTATTCTAAGTTAGCCGGCTGCAAGCCAAGGCTAACTATTGTGCTCTCCTATTTCCTACTTTGTGTTACTGCCTTCACTTCACTGGTATGTTCTAATTCAAATTCCCGCTCTCAAACCAATATGTTTCTATTACTGTTTCAATTCATTGTGTTTCTGATATGCTTCTCTCTACTATTTTTCTGTTAAACATGTGATTAGAACCTCTATTTTATCTAGTATGTTAAGCTATGCTTTGTGAACTAAAAACATTTTTCTATGTGAATCTCCATGCCTATGTTTACATTAGTTTGATTAGGGTATACTCTATTGTCTTAAGTTGTTTTATACTGTTATATTTAGCCTAATCCTATATGTTGGCCCAAGAAAGGAAATAGTTCGAAGATTGACAAAGGAACTCCGAGATGAACCAGGTCCATCACAGGTGACATAGACCAGCAGAGTTAAAGGCACATGAGATGCACATGCATGAGATAAATGTATTCTGGTAAAATTGATATATCTTCTGATAGAAAAGATTGCAAAATCGAAATTTGAGAAGGACTCCTTATTCAATAAGAACCAAATCTAGTATAAGGAAGGATTTAGGAGTTAAGGTTTACTAGAACTCTTCTACCAAGGAAGAGTTGCATTAGGATTCTAGTTAATTCGTTATCTACTAACTCCTATAAATTGCATATTATTCTTATTGTATAAAGACGCACAAAAGTAGAAATTTATCAAGAATTGAGAGCAAAATTCGGGAAGAAATTTTGCAAGCAGTTCGAGCCAAATTGGATAGTGCGAATATGGAGCTACTTGAACTAGCTAGAAGAACCAGTTCCATCTGTTGTCTTTTAGTCTAGTTTATTTTTAGTAGGTGATTACAAATTGTACCTTTCAGCTTTATTTAGAAGCAATTGTAACAGCTATTGAGTGTTCAAGTTATACTTATCTTGAAGTTTGTCGCAAATGGATAGAGGCCAGTTTGCCATAAAGGGTTAGAGTTAATCCTTAGGTTTACAAAAGAGTTTATTTTGTAAATGTTGTTTGGCTCATTGTTGTAGTGAAGTGTCTGGAGAAAATCTTACTGAGTAGTAGGTCGTGGTTTTTCACCTTTTGAGCCAGGTGTTTTCCACGTAAAAATCTCTATGTTCTTTATTTTCTGCATTTATTATTCCGCAATAGTACGAGTTGGAGCACATAGAAGAACTAGGTCCTTCTGTAATGGCAACACTCGAAAATTGGACTCCACACAAATCAGCCCCCTCTTGTGTGGTATTGACGTATAAAACATCAATTTGTATCAAAGCCAGGTTATCTTTGAAGTGGCTAACACCTTAGGAAAAGATCAAGATGAGTGCACCACCTGGGAACTGGGAAGGATAATCGATTGTTAGGCCTCCACTCTTCAATGGCCAATACTACTCCTGGTGGAAGAATAGAATGAAGGATCACTTAATTTTAGAAGACTATGAACTATGGGTCATAGTCACTGACGGTCCTTTAGCCACCATGAAGAAGATTGCTGAAGGAGTAGATGTGCTAAAGACTAGAGCTGAGGATTTGAGAAAGTTGGAGAAAAATGCTAAGGCCAAGCAGTGGCTTCTGTGTGGACTCCGTCCAGATGAGTATAGCAGAATTTAAAGTTGTACCACTGCCAAAGAAATTTGGGACACTTTGCAAGTGGCTCATGAAGGAACACATCAAGTGAAGAGGTAAAGAGGAACTCTACTATATTCTCAATATGAGAATTTCACCATGAAGGAATGAGAGACCATCCAAGAGATGTATACAAGGTTCACTACACTGACCAATGAACTCAAGTCTCTTGGAAGGGTCATTCTTAAAGAACACAGGGTTGAGAAAATTCTGACAAGGGTCTTGCCAGTCTCTTGGGAAAGCAAAATTACAGCCATTCAAGAATCTAAGAACATTGCAAATCATAAGCTGGATGAGCTGATTAGAAATCTCACTGCCTATGAACATAGAAGGCAGACTATGAAGATGGATGGCCCCAAGAAGGAAAGGAGTTTGGCATTCAGAATCACTGAAGGAACTGACCTGGAGGAGGATGAAATGACCATGATCAAAAAGGACTTCAAGAAGTACCTAATGAGATCAAAGGTTCCTTCAAGAAGTGGAAGCTACAACAAACCAATGGTTCCTGAAAAATAAATCAATGAGGGGTGTTACAAGTGTGGCAAGACTGATCACCACATCAAAAACTGCCCTAAATGGAAATTGAATGGAAGAAAGAAAAAGTTCAACGAAGGAACATGAAGAAGGAACAAGTTCAACCCAAGAAAAACAGAACATAAACAAAGGCAATGGTTGCTGCTTGGGGTGAAAGTTCAGATGAGGAGTCAGATGATGAAGATGGAGATGAACAAGCACTTATGGAAATTGGAGAATCCGATAAGAAATCTGAGGTAAGTATAATTTATCTCAAAGACAAGATTAAATTTTTGTCTAAAGAAAGGATATCTGAGTGACTCCTGGATTTCATTGATGAACCTGAGGATCTAAACAATGAATAGAAACAACTGTCTAAGGAGTGTGTGATTTTGAAAGCTAAGTGCAAAAATACGGAACTTAGGGCTAGAGAAAGTGATAGTAAAAATGTTGAGTTAAAGAACCAGGTTCATGAACTTGACACCATTGTCCTAGAGCTAAAATCCTAAAATCTAAAACTTAAATTAGGAACAGGTAAAAACAAAGCTTCACACACAACTCACACTAGAAGAAAACCTTGGAAAAATGAAAGACAAATTGTACAAAAGAGATGAGCATATAAGAGTCCTTAAGGAGGATCTAAGCAAGGTCAAGCATGAACTAGATAGAACTAGCAAATGGAACAGGTCCGGTGATGCTTTGACATGGCTACAGGAAAATCATAGTAGAAATAGAAGAGGACATGGCTTTGGGAATCCGCTACCTAAGTGAGATCCTAAAAGCAGGTACCTCACTCTTCCTGAGAACAAAATTTGTACTCACTGTGGTAAGACTGGTCACTTTAAAAGTGAATGTAATGCAAAAGAAACGGCCAGTTATAAGAACAAAAGTTTTGTTCGAGGGAAGAATTGGCTACCAAGTTTGGCTAAAAAGAATTTAATTCATCCTTTTGCTTATAGAAAGGGACCCAAACTAGTTTGGGTTCCTAAGACTAACCCCTTATTTTCTTTTGTAGATTCAAGTGAATGGTAGTAGCCAAATATGGTACATGGATAGTGGCTGCTCAAAAAACATGACTGGCAACAAAGACTAGTTCCTTTCACTTGAGGACCTCAAAAGAGAAAATATCTTCTTTGGAAATGGAAAGAAAGGTGAAATCACTGGGTTTGGTAATGAAAAAGATGATGAAGAAATTGGGCTGGTCAGAAACTCAGTCCAAACTTAAGCAAAATTGGAGGAAGGAACAAGTGATGGAACAGATTCATCCATCCCGGGCAACAGGACAGGGGGAATAGAACAAAATAATTCCTAAACTTCGTTGGAACCTGTACCTGAACCTATTCCACAACAACAAAACAATGAAGGAACATCAAGGAGTAACTAGTTGGTTATGAAACCATGGAGATATCTTTACAAAAGCACTGGGTAGAGAGCATTTTGAAAGGAACATATTACTAGTAGGGATGATTAAGATCACTTAATTGAACCAGTTCAGGATGTAAATACATTAAAAATGAAAACAGAGAAAAACATTTCGCTAGAAAAGTCTGAAACGGGTGTAAATAATCAGATTAACAATTGCTCAGTCTCATACTGTAAAAAGTATACTCTTATGCCATTTTGATATGACTCACTGATCACAAATGAATTTTTTTCTATCTTTGCAAATTGAGGCTTGCTTAAGAGGATTCAAATGATGAACCTGGTTCATCGTGCTAGTTCATCTGAAAGGCGAGGTATGTGTTCTAGACTTTGCACACTTTGAAATACTTATAATTAAATCATGAGAAGAACTCTTCCCAAACTCAAAATACTTTGAAAGCCTATCCATTTGACTTTAATCCAGTTCTGTTTCAACAAGAATCCTCACCAAATTAAAATACCTAGATTCTACGGAAGTCTTAACCATTAATTCAAAACTAAAATTTCATTCAAGACATCTCCTCCCTGACAAAACCATTCCAAAATTTTTGATGACTCAGGTAACATCTGTCCTAAGTCCTTCTTCTGAGGTCATCTATGATGTTACTGAAAAACATAGAAAATAGGTTCATATTGATTGGGTCTGTAATAGACGTGGAGGTTCCGGAAACAATAAGAATAGGTGGTAAAAATTAAATTAAAAAAATGAGAGTGAGGGAATACGGGGTAATGAGAAAGGGAAAAGGGAAAGAACTGGATGATTCTTCACCCACCTCTGAATCTTTTAGAATGGCTATTTGCGGAGCAGAGCCAGAAAAGGAGGAAGAAAGTAGCAAGAACACAGGGGGAAGTGAATCAGGAGAAACCGCTGAAGGTTAGTAAATTTAGGAAAGGTACAGATGAACCTGGTTCATCTACTTAGGAAACCCTGGCGGATCTACTGAAAATGTTAGGCGATAATTACAATCCAATGAAGAAAAGAGCTCCTAAAGCTCAAACGTCTGGAATAACAATAGAAAGTACGAAAAGAAAAGCTGCTCCTTATGGGACTTCTAATATTTCTCTTCCAAGAGGAAGAACTACAAGGAGCAAGGTAAAGAAAAGTGAGGACGAGTTGAAGAGAGCTTTAGAGGAGAGTAAGAAGAAAAGAGTGGGAAAAGGGAAAGAAAAGGTTGTTGAGCATATTGAGGCTGTTGAAGTGGATGAGATGGACCTGGTCCATCAAAGTGAAAAAGTGGCAGAGGTAGAGGTTCAGACCCCTAAGCTCAAGAAAGCCAAGACTTCCTCAAAGGAGTCTTCATATGTTTCTAAGCCTGCTGAACCATCCATCTTGGCTAAATGAACCAGGTCTGCGGTTTTTCCAAGACTTAATTTCCTAGCCTGCCTAGAACTTTCAGCGACCCAAATTCAGAATTTTTGTTAGTGGAAGAATCGTATTCGCTCCATCAATGAAATATGATGTTTTTTTCTCTAATTCAGTATCTCTATTTTTTGATAGTTTGAATTCTTAATTGATTATTGATGATTAATCCATGATTGCATATGTAGTTTTCCAAATAGCCATGAGTAAGTGTTAAAAATCTGGGATTCACATAATTTTTCTTGAAACTTTTCGATGATGCCAAAAGGGGGAAGATAGGTTGTGCTCTGAACACTCTAAACATATGATATTTATAAAATAATGAACCTTGTTCTTTGTGATAAATGCTTAATACTCTTATATGTGTCAATGTTGGACTAAGTTGAAACATGCCTGAAGCACAAAGTTTGTCGTCATCAAAAAGGGGGAATTTGTTGGCCCAATAAAGGTAATAGTTTTGAAGATTGACAAAGGAACTCCGAGATGAACCAGGTCCATCACAGGTGACATAGACCAGCAGAGTTAAAGGCACATGAGATGCACATGCATGAGATAAATGTATTATGGTAAAGTTGAGATATCTTCTGATCGAAAAGAATGCAAAAACGAAATTGGAGAAGGACTCCTTATTCAATAAGAACAAAATCTAAGATAAGGAAGGATTTAGGAGTTGAGTTTGACTAGAACTCTTCTACCAAGGAAGAGATGCATTAGGATTCTAGTTAATTCCTTATCTACTAACTCCTATAAATTGCAGATTGTTCTTATTGTATAAATACGCACAAAAGCAGAAATTTATCAAGAATTGAGAGCAAAGTTCGTGAAGAAATTTTACAAGCAGTTCGAACCAAATTGGAGAGTGCGAATGTGGAGCTACTTGAACCATCTAGAAGAACTAGTTCCATCTGTTGTCTTTTAGTCTAATTTATTTGTAGTAGGTGATTACAAATTGTACCTTTCAGCTTTATCTAGAAGCAATTGTAATAGGTACTGAGTGATCAAGTTATAGTTAACTTGAATTTTGTCGCAAAGGCTAGAGGCTAGTTTGCCACAAAGGGTTAGAGTTAATCCTTAGGTTTACAAAAGAGTTTATTTTGTAAATGCTGTGTGGTTCATTGTTGTAGTGAAGTGTTTGGAGAAAATCCTACTGAGTAGTAGGTCGTGGTTTTTCACCTTTTGAGCCAGGTGTTTTCCACGTAAAAATATTTGTGTTCTTTACTTTTCGACATTAATTATTCCGCAACACTACGAGTTGAAACACATAGAAGAAACAAGTCCTTCTGTAATGACAAAACTCGAAAATTGGACTCCACATAAATCACCCCCCTCCTTTTGTGTGGTATTGACTTATAAAACATCACTATACCATATTTTATCCCCAATTCCCTGAAACCTTTAGGAACTTCTATTTGTGTACCTGTGCATACCTCTGCCTGCTACATGCTTGCCCTCGCATGCTCTATACTTGTCCCTCAAATCCATTACCCCTGCTTGTGGTTATCAGACTATTCTTGGTCCTTTGTTATGCTGAACTTGTATTGGACCTGAGAATTATGTTTATCACCTTTGAAACTGTTTCATTGGTTAAACTTCTGTTATAAAATCATTTCAATCAAGTCTCTTTCTTTAAAACTATTTTCTTACTTAACCTCTTTTCAAAACCTGTGTCAAGCACTCTCACTTTATTCCTAGATATTAAGTTTTGCCCCCTTTGTGTGAGCATTGCTTTGGGACCCCTGAGCTACCTCTGAACTTTGACACACTAAGGTTGGCCCTTCCACACTGTACTTACTTTACTGTGTCTATGAAATCCGGGTGTGAGCACTGCCCGAGATCCCTTGAGGTCCTTATGGAACTTTGACACACCCAGATTATGAGAAAGGCTATGAAACACTACTTGGCACTGAGGATATGCAGATTGGCCTATACTGCAGGCTCCCAATAGATAGCTTCTTATTTTCTACTGCAGTTATGTAATTCATATTCAATGATCTGTAATAATTAATTGTAAAACAACTGTGGGGTTGGATAGTGAAAAGAGGGAGGGTACTATGTATGCTGTAGCGTAATCAAGGGTAGAAACCATGCCTCCTACGTTTACTTTCTTCTGTGTGCAATAGACTACATGTTTAGGAATAACACCAAGCATGACACACATTAGATATCATGCTCCCTAGGATTTATATGTACTGTTTTTCAACATCTCATAATCACTTAGAACTCCTATCTCTAAGGCAAATGATAGCATTAACATAAACTGTTACTATGTGATTCTGCCTATTATAAAATTCATTTAGAAATCCTGTCTTAGGATAAATGTGTTAACACACGCTGTTATTTATGGAAACATCATGCTACAACCCTGCTACATACTTATAAATCCTGCTCTAGGTAAACAACATTAAAACAAAATGTCACTTCTGGCTATTCTAAAATTGTGCATAATTTGATGTCCATTTAGAAATCATGTTTTAAGTTATTCTGCATGTTACTGCATTATATATCATGTTATAGGACCCCACTTGCCTAATTACACTTAGTTGAAATACAGATGCATAAAGAGCATAAAACAGTCACCCTCTTCTAACAACTGGTAATTAATTTCTGTATACTCTGCCACACTTAGAAATGCATGCTCTTAGGTATAACAACCTAAAACTGTCAACAATTATGAACAACTGTTGCATGTGATCCCACGCCTAGGCAAGCATTAGGTAATCAATTCTTAAATAAAACTGGAACTGCCCTATTGTGATTATTGTTTAACTGTCAGCATGTTTAAAACTAGTAGGCAAACCTGATTAGGACTTCCTCTCTGGGTTATGTAATAACCCTGTCTCTCTCTGTTGTTACCACTTAGATACCATGTTTAGGATCTGAATTCAAACCCAGACCTTAATTGTGTTTAAGTCATGCTGATTCTGTGTATTATTTGTGGAGGTATGTGAGCCCATTTTCTGTTTATGTGTTATCCCCCTATCTGTAGTCCTATTTGTTTCTCTATATGTCATATTAGCATTTTACCTTTAAACCTCAGGGTCTTCTTGGAACACCTTTTTTATAGGATAGAAGTCCTAAATTCCTCCGGGACTAATAGGAAGGGACAAGTAACAACATGCAATAGAGGTCGAGACCAACACTCGCTTTAATTACCTTTACAGGGTGGGAAAGGGTAGATATGGATATGATGACCGGTGCATTAATACCACGTGTAGCCCTTCTTCGAGGAGTGTCATACCGGGCATTGCATTGATGTGATCCATATTATAAACAAACCTAGGATACCCCTTACCCCCATAAGCATGCTTAGATTATAATTCTTTTCAAAATCTAGCTCTCCTTTTAACTGTTTCCAAATATATGTGTACTTACATTAAAATCCCCTACTATTTGAACCATATTTGTTTATTTCCTAATTGTACCAAATTCACAAAAGCTATTTGGTCGGGAACCACACCTGTGGATCCTTAGGGGTGCCTAACACCTTCCCTTTAGGATAATTTCAAGACCTTACCCTATCTCTGGTTATCAAACATAGTTGTAAATGAACCTCGGATAGGTGCCCTAATGTACCTTAAAATCGTTAGGTGGCGACTCTTCAGATATGCCAACCGCCTTCCTAAAAGGAACGAGTTTTCCCAACCAATGTCATAAACCCTTTTAAACCGGCCCCGAAAGGAGTGCTTGGCGAAAAAGGGGGCGCGACAGCATGGCAACTCTGCTGGGGATTTTAGACTTTTACCATTTCAAGTTGCTTTGTGAATTTTTACCTCTTCCTATGTACAAGTACTTATTTATTTCCTTTAAGCTTTTAATTTTCTTCTAAAGTAACTGGCATCTTTCTTTTTTCGTTCCTTTGTAACCGTATTAAATTATAAACTGCTGTATTTATTGCTTTCATAACATGCAAATACGTGACTACATATTTACTATTTACTGCATTATTCATGATCCGACATTCATACTCCACACGTGCCAAAAAAATACTATAGCAACGCTTGATGAGTGGTTGCGCCATTCCTATATCATTACCCCCTAAATTTGGAAAGGCTTATTAGCGGTAAAACCTGTCGATCAGCGGTCTAGTCGACAGTTCTGTGCCTTTCCCCCTCGAGTTGTCCGCTCAAGGGTACCAGTCTAATACCCCATAGAAACCTTACTCCATTATACTGCTGCATGCATCATGGTGAAACCTAGCCAGGCTAACGTGTTGTCCACACAATGGCCTTTAAGATAGCCTTGTCCAAAAGTCCATTGGATTTCCATAAACCCAAACGAACCTCATCACGTTCTGTGTGTTTATTTGGAGAATTAAATGCTTTATGCTAATCGTTGATGTTAAATAGTCGAGTCTGGTGGGGGTCAGGGTCTAACCTTGTTTGCCTTGCAGAAATATGAGGCACGAAGTTCCTAGATTCGGCATGGTCACCAACATCAACCCAAAATTGCTGAGTTGGTGGGAAGATTTAAATTCTAGTGACAAAACCCTCGTCAGAAAATATCTGGGTAATCTTCCATCCCTCCTGGATATCCAGCCTAACAACATGATTATAGAGGCCTATAGCCTATTCTGGGACTACGAAAGGGCCACCTTCCACTTTGGGGACCTCGAAATGACACCCTTATTAGAGGAAATAAGAGGATTGGCCGGTCTAGCTTGGGAAACTCCGGGTTTACTAATGTCTGAGAACCGCACAGGCAAGGGTTTCTTAAAGATGATGGTTCTAAAGAAGAACGCAAAATTGGGATGCTTGAAAGAATCGTACATCCCTTTTGACTATCTGTATGAAAGGTATGGCCATAGAAAATCATACCGTACCTTCCATGACAAATTTTCCATCACATCATTGGGATACATCTACCGCAGGGTATTTGTCTTCATGTTTTGCTTTCTGGGTCTAATCGTATTTCCAATGAAGAAAGAAAGAATCCTTACTAGGCTGGCTATGGTAACCAAAAAACTAATGGAGGGAATTGGTGGACAAAACTTCAACATCGTGCCCATGATCATTTCAAACATATACCGAGCCTTAGAGAAATCCCAAAGAGGGGCAAAACACTTCGAGGGCTGCAAATTATTACTACAACTCTGGCTCTTAGAACATCTTCAAAAGGGCCAGTATCGACAAGAGTTTCTACGAAGGGCGTGGAATGACCACATCGCTTTCCACCATCTAAAGTGAATGACTTACATCCCTAACATGTTCTCTCAGCTTGAGAATGAAAAAGAATGGGTTGAGTTCATTGATAATCTAACTGAAGAACAAGACCAATGGATGTTCGAGTAGTTTCCGACATAAGAGTTTATCGCCCGGTCCAGAGATGCACCATTCCTCATATTGATTGGTCTGAGAGGAACATACCCTTACGTCGCTCTCCGAGTTTTCAGACAAGCAGGTAGGAAGCAAGTCATACTAAGGGTCGACAATATGAGTCATTTTCAAGCCGACTTCCAAACCGACGACAATCCTCACAAGTGCCAAGCACAACACATGTGACACTATAATATCGTAATGGAGAAAGACACCATTGATCCAGACAGATATAATGCCGGTTGTACCCCTTTATATTCTGGTTGGTTGGAAGACAATTGGGATGGTCTGGGCAAGCCAAGATTTTTTCGAAAACACATGATTATAGATGAAAAGGCCGAGGCGTAGGTCAAATACAACCACCTACGCAAAAGGATCCGTGAATTCGAGAGGGAGCACCGCGAGATACACAAATCCAACAAGAAGCTGATTTAGGAATGGAAAGACATGGCCATCAGTACCAACAAGAGGCTAGGGTACTTAGAGCGAGGCATAGTCGAGCTGGAGGGAAAATTCATTAAAAGGGTTGAAGATTGTCAAAAGGCTGAAGAGGCCAAAGGTGGACATTTAGCCAATGCGTACCTACTGCTGGGACTACGCGAATTGGGAAAGCTTTTCGAAGGAATCAAGGATGCCGAGTCTGGGGAAGGTCCTTCTAGGACGAAATAGATAGGAATTTCCTTTCTTTTTGCTTGATGATGTAATAAGGCCAATGACCATTAGTGACTTTTATTTCCTATTTATTTAGTGTCGTTGTTGGGTTCGTCTATTTTTATCAATGAAATGAGGCATTTAATATTTTAAGTTCTCCAAATCTATTTGTCGCTAGGCCTACCTTAGGCACAAAAAGGTTCCCAAATTAGGACGCGCTTTACATTCCTGCACTATGTGTTTAAATTTTGCAATATTTTTCATAATCCTCACTGACTTGGCTACGGTTTGTTTTCTTTCTTTTATTATTCCCCTCCCCAAAGATTAGTGCGTGCACTTTGGCCTCATCATCCTATCTCACTAGATCCAGGGTCCCTCCACCCTTTCCTCGTCTCAGTCCTCCCAAAGGCAAGAACAAAGGCAAGAAGAAGATGGAAGATTTAAGCAACATCAGAAAGGAGAACATTAAATGGGTAGAGGCCACTGATGGCCAAGTTATTCGGGTTCCGAACGGGAACATGTCGCAACTTGAACAAAAGTTGTTGAAATTCCAAGAAGAGCTTGATCAGGTTCGAAATTTGGAAAACTGTCATTCACCCTCAGCGTCCCAAACTTCAACTTCCCCAACGCCAAAAATTCTACACCTCCTCAAAATATCTCAAAACAGCATAATCATCCCGCACCTCACCATCATGCTACTCCACAAAAGAACCAAACCCTCCCGACACAATCCAACACTTGTTATACCCCAAATAACACTCCACTACTTATCCCAGAACCTCAGAACTCCACAAATGACCATTTCCACACCCATGCACCAGGCCACTATAACAATCCTATCTACACACCTAAGTCTGATGAAAGGGATCTGCTTATCAGGATCTTGGCCGAGGAACTTAAGAAGCTGACCAGCCGGGTTCAAGGCGTTGACGGAAGCAAGGGAGTCGAAGGGCGAAACTATGAGGACCTCTGCATATAGACGGATGTCGAACTGCCCGAGCCGTACAAACCTCCAAAGCTTGAAATATTTGATAGGGCAGTTGATCCAAGGGTCCATCTGAGGACCTATTGAGACAAGCTGGTTAAAGTAGGGAAAAATGAAAGGATCCGTATGAAGTTGTTCATGAGGAGCTTGAAAGGAGATGCATTTTCTTGGTATATCAGCCAAGATCCCAAGAAGTGCTCGAATTGGGTGAGCATGTCGTCTGACTTCATGGACAGGTTAAGATTTAATACCGAGAATGCACCAGACGTGTTCTACATATAGAATTTGCAGAAGAAACCCTCGGAAACATTTCACGAGTATTCCACTCGCTGGAGGTCCGAAGCTGCTAAGGTCAGACCCGCCTTAGAGGAGGAACAAATGAACAAGTTCTTTGTCTTGGCTCAGGACCCGCAGTACTATGAACAGTTGATGGTGATTGAGAACTACATGTTCTCCAACATTATCTAATTGGGTGAAAGGATTTAAGAAGGTATTAAAAGTGATATGGTCACAAACTTCGAGCCTTACAAGCTACGAATAAGGCTTTACAGTCCGGTGGTGTGTCCAAGAAAATGGACGTGGGAGTCGTGATGGTTGCACAAAGAACCAAATCTCCACTAAAATACCAAACTTACCCAACACCTCCACTCACATATCATCCAACCCCAAATTACCAAGCACCCTCACCCTTATACCAAGCTCCACCACCAACTTATCAATCATCTCCACCACCTACATATCAACCTACTTCAACCAGATATTCCTAACCCGCTCTTGTTTACCACACTTATAATTCGCAACCATCCCATTATCAATCACCCGCTGCACGCCAAAACATCCCTAGACCTCAACCTAATTTTGATCGTAGACATCCAAAACAGTATACCGCCATCGCTGAACCCATCGACCAGCTGTATGAGAAGTTCAAGGCTACTGGTTATGTCACACCCATCCCTGCTGCAACCCTTGAAAATCCTTCTCAGTGGGTTAACCCAAACAAGTCCAGTGCATACCACTCCGGCATGAAAGGGCACACCATCGATGAATGGCGCTCTTTGAAAGACAAGATAAAGTCCTTGATTTATAACAAGATCACGGGGGAAAAAGAAGCCGCTCCAAACGTCCCCAATAATCCTCTTCCAGACCATAAGGGTTGAGGCATCCACATGATTGAAATAGAAGATGACTGGGATCCCGAGGGATCGATCGGGTCTATCATAAAAGGCGATGACCCAAAGAAACCGACGATTACTCTCAATCCAAGCATAGTCCAGATTCAACCGTCTGAGGATGTTACGGTAAATATTTCTATACCTTTTGAGTTTTAAGTTGCGCCACTCGCAAAGGTGCCAGCGCCAATTGAGGTCGAATTCATGTCTACGGCAAATGCACCCGCTCCATTTGAGGTTGCAGTCCTGCCACCTAAGGCGCATATTTCATTCGAAGTAAGGGTATCCGCACCGATCACAGTGGAGATGTCAACCACGGCACATTTCTATACAAATATTGTACCCTGGGACTATACAACTGAGGCAAGAAGGAAAGGCAAAGTCAAGACTGAAGAGGCTATTTTGGCACAGGGTATGATAAAAACTGGTAGAGTCTATACCCCTGAACATCTAGCGGAATCAAGAAAGCAGTCTTCTAATCAGCCACACATTATCGAGACAGGTCCGAACGACCTTTGGAGGAAAGTACAGGCTAAGGAGTATTCGGTCATCGACCAGTTGAACAAGACGCCGACATAGATATCCATTCTTTCTTTGCTTCAAAATTCTGAGACGCACAAGAGTGCTTTATTTAAAGTGCTGAATGAAGCATATATTTCGAATAATATCAGTAGCGGGGAAATGTCCAATATGGTAGGCCAAGTGTTGGAAATTCATAAGATCACCTTTCATGAGGACGAGTTTCCAGCTGAAAGGCTGGGTCACAACAAAGCAGTGCACATCACGTGCAATGTGAAGATTATTTTATCACCAGAATTCTGATCAAAGGAGGATCCAGTCTTAATATCTGTCCGCTAATAACACTCAAGAAATTGGGTAAAGGGTTTCATGAGATAAAGGATGGTGCAATCAATGTAAAGGCTTTCCATGGTTCCCAAAGGTCCACCATTGGTGAGAATAGTCTGTGCTTGCAAATGGGACCAACTTGGTTCGAGGTCGACTTCCAAGTAATAGATGTACCAGCGTCCTACAACTTGCTATTAGGACGGCGATGGATACATGCCGCTGGGGCCGTAGCATCAACGCTGCATCAAGTAGTGAAGTTCGAATGGAATCACCAAGAAGTGATCAATCATGGCGACGATAGGAATCCTATTTATAGTCGCCAGACTATTCCAGAGATCGAGGGGAGAAGGGAGCTACGTGGAGAAACTTACCACCACATTGAACGAGTCAATGCCATTGATAAGGACAAATGGTGGCATAGCAAGATCGCAAGCATAATGTGTTTCTGTCAGCCGTCGAAGGATAGAACTAGATCCGTCAAAGGTCAAAACCATCCAAGAATTACCACCGCCAAGGAACAAGAAAGATGTGATGAGTTTCTTGGGAAGGCCTAACTACATCAGCCGGTTTATAACACAGTCTACAGTTATATTTGAGCCTATCTTCAAGATGCTGAAGAAAGACGCCGCAACCAAATGGACCGATGATTGCCAAAAAGCCTTCGACAAAATTAAGGAGTACTTGTCAACACCACCAGTATTGGTACCACCTCAGCCAGGTAGACCTCTGTTACTCTACCTTACAGTATTAGATGGAGCTTTCGACTGCATTCTGGGGTAGCACGATGAAAAAGGAAGAAAGGAGAAAGCTATTTATTATCTCATCAAGAATTTCACTCAGTACGAAGCTCGGTATTCTCTATTGGAACGCACCTGCGGTGCTCTAACTAGGGTAGCCAAGAATTTGAAGCACTACTTCTGTGCCTACACAACATATCTCATACCGAGGATGGAACCCTTAAAATATATCTTTCAGAAGCCCATTCCCACTGTCAAGCTGGCCAAGAGTGAAATCCTGTTGAGTGAGTTCGACATTATCTTTGTGACTCAGAAAGCAGTCTAGGTACAAGCACTGGCAGACCATCTTGCTGAAAACCCCGTGGATGGAGAATTCAAACCCCTGAAAACGTATTTTGCTGATGAAGAGGTATCATTCGTAGGAGAGGATATTTCATAGTCCTGTGACGGTTGGAGAATGTTCTTTGATGGAGCTGCAAATTTCAAGGGAGTCAGCATTGGAGTAGTCCTAATATCAGAAACCGCTGAGCATTATCCGGTATTCGCCCAACTCAGATTCCCCAGCACCAACAATATGGCCGAATACGAAGCTAGTATCTTAGGGCTCAACATGGACATTGACATGAATGTTCAAGAGCTGTTAGTGATTGGTAATTAGACCTACTTGTACATCAGGTACAAGGAGAGTGGGCAACTAAAAATTCCAAGATACTGCCATATTTGCACCATGTGCAGGAATTGAGAAAGAGGTTCACGAAGATAGAATTTCGGCATGTCCCCAGAATTCAGAATGAGTTCGCCGATGGATTGGCTACTCTATCATCTATGATACAAAATCCAGATAAGAATTTCATCGATCCTATTCCAGTGAAAATCCACAGCCAGCCATCCTACTATGCCCATGTTGAAGAAGAAGCAAATGGAAAGCCTTGGTTTCATGATATCAAAGAATATTTGGCAAAAGGAGAGTACCTAGAGCTCGCAAATCCTACTCAGAAATGCACACTTTGGAGAATGGCCAACAACTTCTTTCATAGCGGATGAGTCCTGTATAGGAGGACTCCCGATTTGGGACTATTAAGATTTGTCGACGCAAAGGAAGCATCCAAGCTATTAGAGGAAATTCATGCTGGGACCTGCGGCCCACATATGAATGGTTTTGTTTTAGAAAAAAGATACTTCGGGCTAGTTATTCTTGGATGACCATGAAAACGGACTGCATCCAGTATGTCCGGAAATGCCACCGCTGTCAAATACACCTAGACGTGATAAAGGTACCTCCAAATGAGCTTAATGCCACAAGCTCACAATGGTCGTTTGCCGCTTGGGGAATGGACGTTATTGGACCAATCGAGCCTGCCGCCTCCAATGGACACATGTTCATCCTAGTAGCAATCGATTATTTCATCAAATGGGTCAAAGCAGCATCCTACAAAGCCGTGACTAAGAAAATCATGTCCGACTTTGTCCGCGATCGTGTTGTTTACCCATTAGGAATTCAAGAATCAATCATTACTGATAATGGTTCCAACCTCAACAGTAAATTGATGAAAGCTATGTGCGAGACCTTCAAAATCAAATACAAGAATTCCACATCTTACAGACCTCGGATGAATGGAGTTGTAGAAGCCGCTAACAAAAACATCAAGAAGATATTGAGGAAAGTGATAGAGAAACATAAGAAGTGGCACGAGAAGTTATCATTTGCCTTGTTAGGATATCGCACCATAGTCAGCACATCAACCGGGGCAACTCCTTACATGTTGGTTTATGGTACATAAGTTGTCATTCCTTCCGAAGTTGAGATTCAATCCTTAAGGATCATACAAGAAGCTGAGCTCAGCGATGCAGAGTGGGTGAAAAGCCGTTATGAACAACTAGCCCTCATAGACAGAAAGAAAATGAACGCAATATGTCACAGTCAACTCTATCAGAATAGAGTGTCCAGAGCCTTTAGCAAAAGAGTCAAGCCAAGACAGTTGACACTGGGGCAGTTGGTGTTAAAGAAAATCTTTCCACATCAAGATGAAGCCAAAGGGAAGTTCTCTCCCAAATGGCAGGGTCCATACATGGTTCATCGAGTTCTGACAGGAGGAGCCCCCATACTTTCATAAATGGACGAAATATTCTGGCTAAAACTGATCAATTCAGATGCAGTCCAACATTACTATGTGTAATCCTTTATGCTTTTATCAATGATGTAAATTTACCCCATAATTGGAAACTGGGAGGAATTTTGAGGAGGACCCTCAAAATTCCGAAGCAAGTTCAGTTGACCGCTGCATATGCACCAGTCAGAAACATCAACCCATCAAACTGGGCCAGAATTTTTAGGAGGACCCTCAAAATTCCGTAGAGGAGAGGTTGCAACGTCTTGAACTGTGTCACGGTTGTCGGTTCATCTAAAACTATTTTAAATCATATATTTATACTATATTCTTACAAAATCATGTATACTTTTTCTCGAAACATCTTGTTTAGCAAACTCTACCCCAATGATACAGTCAATGTGCTCAGATCAAGCTGAACGAGTCAAGCAAAGCTAGTGGGGATACAAAATAACCTTCCATTCTTTACAGAACTCACGATTTTACTTTGGATGCAGGCACAAAGATTGTAAAAGACCAAAAACATACTATCCACCCACAGGACAGATATTGTTCAAAGACACGCTTCTCAAACCCGGCGCACATGTTGATATTTATTATCAAAGCAAATGCTGTTTCATTATCACAGTGGTTACAATGGTCACAATACCACAATTTATCACCAGATAAGAATTTCTATTATCGTTTATTTAATCCTGCATAAGGCTACTATTTCTGCCTCCGCTTTGCATAAGGCTACCATTATGCCTTCCGAGAATAAGTGTTGGCTCTATCTGCATTCTCGCATAAGGATACCATTCTTCCTTCCATCTTGCATAAGGCAACCATTCTGCCTTCCGAGACTAAGCACTATCTCAAGCTGCATTCTTGCATAAGGCTACCATTCTACCTTCTGAGACTAAGCATTTCTCAATCTGCATTCTTGCATAAGGCTACCATTCTGCCTTCCATTTGCATAAGGCTACCATTCTTCCTTCCATCTTGCATAAGGTTACCATCCTGCCTTCTGAGAATAAGCAGTGTCTCCATCTGCATTATTGCATAAGGCTACCATTCTGCCTTCCATTTGCATAAGGCTACCATTCTGCCTTTCGAGGATAAACTCTACCTCCATCTTGCATAAGCCTACCATTATGCCTTCCGAGACCAAACGCTGTCTTCATCTGCATTTATACCTTTACATAAGGCTACATATCTTCCTTCCATCTTGCATAAGGCTACCCTTCTGCCTCCCGGGGCTAAACTCTGCCTCAAATTTACTTTTCGAGAGTAAGCATTGTCTCAAGCATTATTTACTCCACTTTCCTTTCGGGCTAAGCTCTACCCCTCAATACGCGAGACTAAGCTCTGTCTTGTTAGCATAATACTATTGCATCTTCATTTTCACGCCCCAAAACTGAGGGACGAGACAGGCGCCCAACCGGATGATCCCGGTCAAGCGGACCTGGATTGCCTTTACTGCCCAACACGCTACCCCGTGTTTACAATATACATTATTCCAGATGAATTAGCAATTTATAGTTTAAGCATCAATCCACTACTTGAGTTCATTTTATCCTTTATCATTTCCACATTTGATAATCACAAAACATACAATAATTTCGGTTCGGACCACGATTACTAGTAAACACATTTACTGCCCAAAATACATATATGTACCACCCACATCATGTTTATGGAGCCTCTAAGAGTGCTAAGGGGTTACACAATACTTGCCGGCAACAAGGCCCCAACTATACCTTAAAAAGACATCAAATTTACAAAATGAGATGATATAGACTACACACGTCCCCGAGAGGAAATGGGGATCACCAGAACTGCTAGAGAGATGAAGAGGAGGAACCACTAATGGCGAACCGAGCTACCTGATATAGAACCACCTACATCCATAGAGAAGATGTAGCGCCCCCGGCAAAAGGGACGTTAGTACCATTGAATAGTACTAGTATGTATAAACAAACTTTACTCTATGTAAAATCAAGCAATACACATATATGAGGCAGTTAAAGAAACCCAAACAAATATTTCACAGAGATACAGAAAATCACAAATGGGGTTTCCACAGTTTCTTATTTCAATTATTTTCATGTTTCGGCGTGCAACCTGACCCCCCCTGAAAATCATATTCCACCCTTATTTCTTCTGTTGCAGCATGCAACCCGTTCCATATCACAATCACATTACACCCTTATTACTTATGTTGCAACGTGAAACCCGATCCCACCTTACATTTCTGTTGCGGCGTGCAACCCGATTCCACCTTACGTTTCTATTGCGGCGTGCAACCCGATCCCACCTTACATTTCTGTTGTGGTGAGACTACATTTCTGTTGCGGTGTGAAACCCGATCCCACCTTACAATTACATTTCACAGCAACAACCACCAACAATGATATCACAAGGATCTTCATCATGAAGAACATAAGTTCATATCAAACAATAACTATGTGAAATCAAGATACAATGGTCCTTACCAATCAATTATTCATATATGGTGTTTCCACATTCATTTAACTCGATAAAATCAAGCCATATTTACTTTCATCATTTGCTACACAGCCTTTAGCACTTTGATACGTCAACAATGTAATTAACAACAATATCAACCAACAATTCAATCCCAAAGATTCTCATCGTCAAGGATATTCATTCATAGCAACCAAGTAACCATATGAAATCAAGGCCACATAAATCTTTATCAAACAGTGAGTCACATACGGTATTCCATCAACACATAGCTCAATTAGTTTACCCCCGTTTCCTTTCCATTACTTACTACACAAGTTTTAGCACTTAGATACATTCAACACTTTGTTTCATTATCATTTCTTTCGTTTTACAACACATCCTCTCATACCGATGTATTCAACATTTAACGAGCTTTGCTCATGATAGAATAAGCACAAATAATCACCTTTTCTCAAGCTTATATAACATAGTAATCGACTAAGAAGTTCAAAGAGCGGAGTCTTACACCTCGACACGTCAGGGAAATCAATTCACGTATATTCAAGCAAGAATTTCATACCGAGTGCTTGGACACCAACAAGATGACTCCACAAAGATGAAAGTTAGCCATACATACCTTGATTTGGGATATTTCCTTAATTTCTACCACAATTCACCAGACCTTCTAGCACCTCCAATCTAGTTCACAATGTGGCATAATTGAACATAGAATTAGGAATAACGATCATGTCTTGAACTCACTTGAGCATTCTATCAAACACTAGGCGTTCCTTTAGATTTAATGGCCTATTTTTAGTGAAAGATTACTCTAACCCATTTCCGTTTACTAGATTATGACTAGTTGGTTAAATGCATACAAAATCCCTTCCCCCATCTTCATGAATTCACCTAACCATATTTCATTTTAATAAAATCTGGAAATTAAGGTTGATGGGGTAGAAGCTTACCTCTTATGGTTAAGAAAATTGTGCCCTACTTAATTAGTTCCAAGCTTGAATGATGAAAGAGGATGACTTTTGACGGAGTTGGGACTTTCTCTCTCTATAACTCTCTCTTCCCTCTCTCTATTTTGTTCAGAAAATCATTAAAATGGAAGGGGATAAGTGTTTTAATGAACTGGAGGTCGGGTACAAAAAGAGAAATTTAACATTCCTGAAGCAGAAATGCGGTCAGGAATGAGATCGCATTCCTGCTATGCGGTCCGCATTCTTGTCGCATAATTGGCCCTCAAATGGGCCAAAAAGAAAAGTAGACTGCCCAGGTATGCGACCACTATGCGGTCCGCATACCTGTTCTAAGATCGCATAGTGCGTCGTATAACTCCCTCCGCAAAAGTCAAGGTGCAATAATGTGACAGCTATGCGGCTCACATTCGAGAAATGCGATCACATTCGAGGCCGCATAGCTATCCTCAAAATGGACAGAAAACTGTCCAGGAATACAACCACTATGCGGTTCGCATACCTGATCTGCGATTGCATAGTGGACCGCAGACCTTCGTAAATCTGGAAAATTATATCTTTTAAGTCCCGGGTAATTTTTACTCAAAAAGGGTCCGTTTTAAGAATTTCTACAGTTATAACAATACGGGGACCTATTTGGGCATTATTTTTAGCCATAAAATATTACGGGTATTTACATTCACGGGCTGAAATATCGCCAGCTTATCCAAAGGTGTCATCGTTCGGATGAACCATCTTCATAGCCCGAGAACACCATGTCATGGCCTGAGGATCTCTCTCAATTTTGCATATAATTATTCAAAGGCGTCATCGTTCGGAGGCACCATCCTCATGGCCCGAGAACATCATTTCATGGCCTGCAAATCCTGCATCGAGCAATCCATGGCCCAGGACATCATGGTCTGAGGACGTCATCCCTTAACCGTCCGAAGACATCATTCATGGTCCGATGGAAATTTGCATCATGTTTAAATTACGCACAATATATGCTTGTATTGTCTATTTGCAGGTAATCCGGTGAGCAACGACCATCCTAGCAGGAGCGGTACTGCTCCAGTTCTCTAACTACTCCGTAAGCCGCTTATTCATCTAGCCTTGTATGTTGCGTTCGTTCTTGAAAAATTCCATTGGTATACTTCGCCGATGGCTCCTGAACTATATACGTCATGATTTCTGTAAAACCAAGGATATGTAGGCAACTCAGAAACTAGGGTGCGACATTAATCTCCTCAAACCACTTCGCTCGGTCAAAATTGGCCATCATATTTTTACCCGACAACTCTTCAATCCTTCCTGGGTAAAGAGGGCCAGCAGCTGATACCCAATTTTTCCTTAAATTATTTTTAAACTTGCATGTATACATTCAAAATTAGTTTTTATAACAATGGGTATTTTTCCAAAATTTTTTGATATTTTTATCAATTTATTTCGAATTTATCCAGTACTTTTATATCCAATAATTAATCATAAAAGGCATTAAAAATAGTTTCAATATATTTCTTGGATTAATATATCATTTCTTGATCCTATTAGGATTTAATTATTTCACAAATTGGCCAAATTGGCATTATTTGGATATAATTGCAATAACTTTGTGATTATAGCCTAATTACATATTTTTGCTATTTTTTATCAAATAATTAGTAATTTGTATTTTAAATACTAGTTAATTACCTTAATTTCACCTATTTAGCTTTAATTTCATTTTATATAATTATTATTTATTTTTATTAATTATTTTATCTATTTTAAACGAGTATTTAACAAATAGCCACTTTTAATTCAAATTTTAACCTAATTTTACCCGGATCCCAACCCAATTAATTGGCCTAAAACCTTAGGCCCAATCATTGAATCCTACCCGACCCAATCCCCATTTCAATCTGACCCGTTGATTATTTCAAATCAGCGACCCAGATTAACCCTTACCATAAATAACCTCCTAATGACTATCCCCTATTAATTTCCCCCGTCTTCATTCTATCTCACAGTCTCTCTATCTCCCTCTATCTATGGTTCTCTCTATAACCTCCCCCCCCTTCCGATGGACTTTGTCCATCTTTTCAGGCCATCTCTCTCGCCGGAAATCATGACCTCTCACAATCATCTAGCCTGTGTCTCACCCCACACCGGCTTGACATTGTTCTAAGGTCCTTAGGTGAACCTGGTGCGGTTCAACTCCCACCTATGGTCTTTCATGCCATTTTCCGGCCATGAAACCGAAAAACCTTGAGTTTTTCTCTATTCTTTGGGTTCTCTCTTTGAAACCCTAACTTCTAAAACTTGCGATCTTTCTAGATCTGTAACAGATCTATGCATATTTCGATTTGTTTTGATGTTTTCTTTAAGGGTTCTTTATTTTCCCTAAAATGATTTTCTTTTTCCAACTAGGGCTTCTAAAAAAACATTTCTGCAAAGACGATTTCCTTGAGTTTAAGTGTTCTTCTGTGATTCTTCTCATATTTTTAAACGGTTTCTGTTAAAATCTCTTTTTAATAATTTATTATATTAAAACTTTAGTTTTAACACTGTATTACAATCTTAGGTTTGTCTTTATTGGTTTACTCTTTTGATTTGTATGTGTGTTTGTGTCTCATGAGTATTTTTTGAGTTTTCTATGATTCTTACCCTATTTTGCTCATTAGCGTTCCTGATTTTGGCTTCTTCTGCTTATACTATGTTTCTTCTATTATCTCTCTAATGGTTACTATTTTTAGCTGGATCTCTAATCCTATGTGATTTGTTGCTACTATAATCATTAGGGTTTCTGACTCTTTGATTCTCCCTATTATATCATGTTCGTTTGTTATTTCCTTTAGTCATTTACTGTGTTCTAGTATTGAATCACTGATTCTATGTGATTTTACTTGAGTCCCTTATGTTTCTTTCCTATTGTGTGTTTATGTCGTGTACTCACAGGAATCAGTATTACTCATGTTTAAAACTCCAATTTCCTGTAATTGATTCCTCTCATTGATCTTTGTAATGATTTCCTTACTGATTTACAACCTTTAAATTATTTCATTGCCTTATTTTTGGTCAACTACGCGGATTCTTATGTTATTTCCTTAATTGAATTATTCTGAACCTAGTCTCAATTGCATGTTCATACTTGTACTTTGCTAAACTATTTCCTTATATGTTATATGCATTCACATATGGTATCTTTCCTTATTTGTTGTCTGCATAATACCGTTTGAACTTAACTCCTTCAATTAAGGGATATCTATGCTGATTTTATAATGATTGATACACAGTCCCTTAATTAATGGTTAACTTTGATTCCTACCTTATTTGCTACCTATTTTCAAAACTATATATATACATTACCTCTAATTAGCACAAAGACACGACCTGATCTGGTTCAATAATTCCCTCTCACAACTAAAACACTTTGTTCTCTCTTCTGTGCTACTTGCTATTATTCTAAGTTAGCCGGCTGCAAGCCAAGGCCAACTATTGTGCTCTCCTATTTCCTACTTTGTGTTACTGCCTTCACTTCACTAGTATGTTCTAATTCAAATTCCTTCTCTCAAACCAACATGTTTCTATTACTGTTTCAATTCATTATGTTTCTGATATGCTTCTATCTACTATTTTTCTGTTCAACATGTGATTAGAACCTCTATTTCATCTAGTATGTTAAGATATCCTTTGTGAACTAGAAACCTATTTTGATGTGTATCTCCATGCCTATGTTTACATTAGTTTGATAAGGGTATACTCTACTGTCTTAAGCTGTTTGATATTGTTATGCTTAGCCTCATCCTATACCATACTGTATCCCCAATTCACTAAACCCTTTAGGAACTTCTGATTGTGTACCTATGCATACCTCTGCCTGCTACATCCTTGCCCTCTCATGCTCTACTCTTTTCCCTCAAATCCCATTACCCCTGCTTGTGGTTGTTGGACAATTCTTGGTCCTTTGTGATGCTTAACTTGTGTTTGTCCTGAGATTTTTGTTTATCCCCTTTCAAACTGTTTCATTGGTTAAACTTCTGTTATAAAATCATTTCAATCAAGTTTCTTTCTTTAAAATTGTTTTCTTACTTAACCTTTTTTCAAAAACTATGTCAAGCACTCTCACTTTACTCCTAGATCTTAAGTTCTTCCCTCTTTGTGTGACCATTGCTTTGGGACCCTAAGCTCCATCTGAACTTTGACACACTAAGGCTGGCATTTCTACACTACACTTCCTCTACTGTGGCTATGGAATCTGGGTGTGAGCACTGCTCCGGATCCCTTGAGGTCCTTAGGGAATTTTGACACACCCGTATTATGAGGAATGCTGTGAAACACTACTTGGCACTGAGTATATGGAGATTGGGCCTATACTGCAGGCTCCCTATAGATAGCTTCTTATTTTCTATTTCAGTTATGTAATTCATATTGAATGGTCTGTAATAATTATTTGTAAAACAACTCTAGGTTGGATAGTTATAAATGGAGGGTACTATGTACGCTGTAGCGTAATCAAGCGTAGAAACCATGCCTCTTAGGTTTAATTTCTTCTGTGTTCAATAGACTCAATGTTTAGGCATAACAACAAGCATGCCACGCATTAGATGTCATGCTCCCTAGAATTTATATGTACTGTTTTTCAGCATCTCATCATCACTTAGAACTCCTGTCTCTAAGGCAAAAGATAGCATTAACATAAACTGTTACTATGTGATTCTGCCTAATCTAAAATTCATTTAGAAATCCTGTCTTAGGGTAAATGTGTTAACACAAGCTGTTATTTAGGCAAACATCATGCTACAACCATGCTACATAATTAGAAATCCTGCTCTAGGTAAACAACATTAAAACAAAATGTCACTTCTGGCTATTCTGAAACTGTGCATAATTTGATGTGCATTTAGAAAGCTTGTTTTAAGTTATTCTGCATGTTGCTGCATTATATATCATGTTATAGGACCCTACTCACCTAATTACATTTAGTTGAAATACAGAGGCATAAAGAGCATAAAACAATCACCTTGTTCTAACAACTGTTAATTAACATCTGTATATTCTTCCACACTTAGAACTGCATGCTCTTTGGTATAACAACCTAAAACTGTCAACAATTCTGAAAAACTGTTGCATATGATCACACCCCTAGGAAAGCCTTAGGTAATCTATTTTTAAATAAAACTAGAACTGTCCTCTTGTGATTATTGTTTAACTATCAGCATGTTTAAAAGCAATAGGCAAAACTGATTAGGACTTCCTCTCTGAGATATGTAATAACTCTGTCTTTCTTTATTGTTACCACTTAGATACCATGTTTAGAATCTGAATTCAAACCCTGACCTTAATTGTGTTTGAGTCATGCTGATTCTGTGTATTATTTGTGGACGTTTGTGAGCCCCTTTTCTGTTTATGTGTTATCTCCCTATCTGCAGTCCTATTTGTTTCTCTATATGTCGCATGAGCATTTTACCTTTAAACCTGAGGGTCTTCCTAGAACTCCCTTTTTATAGGATAGAAGTCCTAAATTCCTCCGGGACTAATAGGAAGGGACGAGTAACAACATGCAATAGAGGTCGAGACCAACACTCGCTTTAATTACCTTTATGGGGTGGGAAAGGGTAGATATGGATATGATGACAGGTGCGTTAATACCATATGTATCCCCTCTTCGAGGAGTGTCATACCTGGTATTGCATTGATGTGATCCATATTATAAACAAACCTAGGATACCCCTTACCCCCATAAACATGCTTAGATTATAATTCTTTTCAAAATCTAGCTCTCCATTAACTGTTTTCAAATATATGAGTACTTACATTAAAATCCCCTATTATTTGAACCATATTCATTTATTTGCTAATTGTACCAAATTCACAAAAGCTATTTGGCCGGGAACCGCACTTGTGGATCCTGAGGGTGCCTAACACCATCCCCTTAGGATAATTTCAAGCACAGTTGTAAATGAACACCGGATAGGTGCCCTCATGCACCTTAAAAATCGTTAGGTGGCGACTCTTCAAATATGAAAACCCCCTTTCCAAAAGGAATGAGGTTTCCCAACCAATGTCATAAACCCTTTTAAACCGGCCCCGAAAGGAGTGCTTGGGTTAAAAGGAGGCACGACATGGGTTCCAATCTTCTTCTAATTCGATCATGTTGATGCCTCCACCCTCATGGTCTGGGAGTGGATTGTTGCGGACATAGGGGGTGGATTCTTTTGATACAATGACTTTGTTGTCGATCAAGGACTGTATTTTGTCCTTCAAGGAGCGGCATTTATCGATTGTGCGTCCCTTCATGCCGGAGTGGTATGCACAGGACTTGTTTGGGTTAACCCACTGGGAAGGATTCTCAGGGGTTACAGCAGGGATATGGTTGACATAACTAGCAGCCTTTATTTTCTCATACAACTGGTCGATGGGCTCATCAACGGTGGTGTATTATTTGGGAGGTCTGCGATCAAAATTTGGCCGAGGTCTAGGGAAGTTTTGGCGAGCAGGGGGTGACTGATAGTGGGATGTTGAGAGTTATAAGTATGGTAAATAGGAGCAAGCTGCGAATATCTTGGTGAAGTAGGCTGATAGGTAGGTTGTGGGGACGATTGATATGTTGGTGGTGGTGTTTGGTATGAGGGTGAGGGTGCTTGATAAGTTAGAGGTGTTGGTTGTTATGTAAGTGGGGGTGTTTGGTATGTTTGATATTTCAGCCGGGATTTGGTTCTATGTGCAACCATCACGGCTCTTACATCCCTCTTCTTGGACACACCACCAGACTGTAAAGCCTTATTTGTAGCTTGTAAGGCTCCAAAGTTGATGACCATACCGCTTTTGATTCCTTCTTCGATTCTCTCACCCAATTTGATATTACCAGAGAACTTATGGTTTTAAATCACCATCCACTGCTCATAGTATTGTAGATCTTGATACAAAGAACTTATTCATTTTTTCTTCATCTAAGGCGGGTCTGACCTTAGCAGCTTCAGATCTCCAGCGAGTAATATACTCGCGAAAATTTCCGTAGGCTTCTTCTTCAGATTCTGAATGTAGAACATATCTGGTGCATTCTCTGTATTAAACCTGAACCTATCCATGAAGTCAGATGCCATCCTTACCCAATTCGACCATTTCCTGGGGTCTTGGCTGATTTACCAAGACAGAGCATCTCCTGTCAAGCTCCTCATGAACAGCTGCATGCGAATCTTCTCAACATTCCCTACTCCTACCAGCTTATCACAGTAGGTCCTCAAATGGACCCTCGGATCACCTGTACCATTGAACATTTCGAACTTTGGAGGTTTGTACCCCTCGGGAAGTTTGACATCGGGTTATATGTAGAGGTCTTCATAGTTCAGCCCCTCGACTCCTTTGGTTCCCTCAACGCCTTGAACTCGGCTGGTCAGCTTCTTAAGTTGCTCAGCCAAATTCTTGATGAGCAAGTCCTTTTCACTAGACTCAGGTGTATATGAGATGCGTTGAGTGGAATGCGGCATAGTTTCCACGTAGATGGGGTTGTTGTGATGGCGTGGTGCCTGGGTGTAAAGGTGGTCATTTGTGGAGTTTTGCGGCTCGGGGATGAGTAATGGAGTGTTTCCTGGAGTGTGGCAGGCTTTTGATTATGCTGGAAGAGTTTGATTCTTTGGTGGTGTGGTGTGGTGATGAACAGTGGGATGATTTTGCTTGTTCGGGGTGTTCTAAGGAGGTATGGGTTTTTGGGTGTCGGGGTAGTTGACGTCAGGAACGCTGAGTGTGAACGATAGGTTTGCTAGATTTTGGAGTTGCTCGAGCTCTTCCTGGAACTTCAATAACTTCTTTTCGAGCTGTGACATAGTCTCATTCGGAACCCGAATACCCTGGCCGTCAGCGGCCTCTACCCGTTCAACTGTATTCTCTTTCCTAATGTTGCCTGAATCTTCCATTTTCTTTTTGCCTTTGCTTTTGCCTTTGGGGGGACTAGGAGGAGGAGTGGGTGGAGGGCCTCTGGATCTTGTGAGGTATGACGACGATGCCAGGGAGCACGAACAAACCTTTTGGGAGGGGAATAATAAAAAGAAAGAAAACAAAAACAAAAAGGTAGAAAATTCAGTGAGGGTTATGAAAAGTATTTTTGTATTTAAACACATAGTGCTAGAATATAAAGCGTGTCCTAATTTTGTAGCCTCGTTGTGCCCGAGGTAGGCCTAGAAACAAATTAATTTGGAGAACTTAAATGCCAAAATGCCTCATTTCATTAATGCAAAAATAGACGAATCCAAAATGACACTAAATAAGCAAGAAATAAAATCACTAATGGCCATTCGCCTTATTACATTGATAAAGCGAGAAAAAGAAATCTTATCCTATTTCGTCCCAGAAGGACCTTCCGCAGATTCGGCATCCTTGATTCCCTAGCTCGCGAAGTCCAAGCAATGATATTATCTAGCAAGATGTCTACCTTCGTTTCCCTCAACCTTTTGACAGTCTTCAACCCTCTTGATGAATTTACCCTCCAGCTCGACTATGCCTCGCTCCAAGTACCCCAGATTTCTATTGGCGCAGACTGCCATGTCTTTCCATTCTTCAATCAACTTCTTGTTGGTCTCATGTATCTTGCGGTGCTCGTTCTCGCATTTACGGGTCCTCTTGCGTGGTTGATTGTACTTGACCTGATCCTCAGCCTTTTCATCTATTATCATATGGCCTCGGATGAACCATGGTCTATCGTGTTTTTCTCCATTATGATTCTACAGTGCCATATGTGTTGGGCTTGAAAATGACTCATCCTGTCGACCCTTGGTATAATTTCCTTTCTGTCTGCTTGTCTCATAACCTAGAGAGGGACGTACGAATATGTTCCTCTCAAACCAATCAATATCAAGAATGGTGCATCCCTAGACCAGGTAATGAATTCATCTGTTTGGAACCAGTCGGGGATCCACTGTACCTGCTCCTCAGTCAGATTATCGAAGAACTCTACCCATTCTTTGGCAGTTTGAGGCTGAGCAAACCTGTCAGGAATATATGTCATTCTCTTTTGGTGATGGAAAGCGATGTGGTCATTCCACGCCCTTCGCGGAAATTCTTGTCGGTACTGGACCCTTTGGAGATGTTCTAGGAAACATAGTTGTGGTAATAGGTTGCAGCCTTTGAAGTGCTTAGCTCCTCTTTGACATTTTTCTAAGGATCGATAAATGGCTAAGACGATCATAGGAATGATGCTGAAAGTTTACCCACCAATTCCCTCCATTAGGGTCTTGGTTACCATGGCTAACCTAGTGTGGATCCTTTCTTTCTTTGTTGGAAACACGATTAACCCCAAGAAGCAAACAATGAAGACAAACACCCTACGGTGAATGTGTCTCAAAGATGTTATGGTGAATTCATCATGGTAGGTACGATATGACTTGCTATGACCGTACCTTTCATACAAATACTCGAAATAGATGTACTACTCCTTCAAACATCCTAACTCTGCGTTCTTCTTTAAAGCCATCATTTTCAAGAAACCTTTGCCTGTGCGGTTTTCAAGCATTAACAACCCAGGAGTTTCCCAAACTAATGCTTCCAGTCCTCCTATCTCCTCTAGTAATTGTGTCATCTCAATGTCCTCAAATGGAAGACAACCCTTTCACTATCCCAGAATAAAGTGGCAGCCTTTATCATCATGTTTTTGGGTTGAATGTCTAGGAGAGACAGTAGGTTACCCAAGTATTTCTTGACGAGTGTCTTATCACTAGAATGAATATCCTCTCACCAGGTTAGAAGCTTTGGGTGAATGTTGCTAACCATGCCGAATCTAGGGACTTCGTGCCTCATATTTCTGCAAGGTAAACATGATTAGTCCCTTACTCCTGCCAAACTCGACTATTTAACATCTATTATTAGCATACAAGCATTTGATTCTCCAAATAAATACACAGAACGTGATGACGTCCGTTGGGATTTATGAAAACCTGGTGGACTTTAGACAAGGTTGTCTTAAAGGCCATTGTGCGGATGACACATTAGCCTAGTTAGGTTTTGCCATGATGCATGCAACAATATAATAGAGTAAGGTTTCTACGGGGTTTTAGACTGGTACCCTCAAGCGGGCAACTCAAGGGGGAAAGGCACGGAACTGTCAACTGCACCGCTGATCAACTAGTTTTACCGCAAATAAGCCATTCTGAATTTAGGGGTGATAAAATAGAAAGGGCGCAACCACTCATCAAGTGTTGCTATAGGATTTGGTTTGGCACGAGTGGAGTATGATGTTGAATCATGATTATGCAATAAGCAGTAAATGCATGTAGACATGTATTTGCACGTTATGAAAGCAGTAAATACAACAGTTATAATTTAAAAGCGATTACAAAGAAAAGAAACAAAAAAATTTGAATATTTTGCTTTTTGAGGAAAATTAAATTCTTTGAAAGAAATGGACAATTAATCTCACATAAGGGTATGGGAATAGGTACAAATTCACAAAGCAGTTTGAAAATGGTAAAAGCCTAGATATCCCTAGTTGAGTCGCCATGCTTTCGCGCCCCCTTTTCGCAACTCCTTTCGGATCGGTCAAGGGTTTTGACATTAGTGGGACAACTCGTTTCCTTTTGGGAAAGGGGTATGCAGGATTTGAAGAGTCGCTACTTAACGAGTTAAGGTGCGTTAGGGCACCTATTTGGGGTCATTTACGGAAATTTATTTGATAACCGGAGATAGGGTAAGGACTTGAAATTATTCTAAGGGGAAGGTTGTATTGGTATAAAAGAGCTTCACACATGTAATAATTCTTGATGACTAAGCAATCTATGCGGAGCAATGAAATCACGACAGCTGGATAGGACTCTATCAAGAGGTACGAGGCAAAGAGGCACAACAAATCGTACCAACGGGATAATTAGCTAAGGGAGTCTCAACCTGATTGAGAAGATGAAAAGATACAGTCAGAATGTATCCGGGCGGAACAAAGAGCAGATTCAGATATCTTCAATTAATGATCCACACGTTACACAACCTTTACGCAACAGTTACGGTTACTCATTGTAACGTTACATTAATGCCATAATTAGTCATTAATGCACAATCATTGAAAAAGATAGACGTTATATTAAGAAATTCCTTATTAAGGGAATAAAATATAACTTTTAAGACACATTGGAACGACTATTGCAATACACTTATTTTCTGTGCTCCTTATTTTTTTCCATTTACGTATTTTACTTATGATTATCAGTTTTACCTTGTTTATTAGAAACCCGCGTTCATCCTAAAAATAACTTTGGTCAAAGGATATAATTCTTTGGTTAAACATATTGGTCCCGCTACCAACAATACCCTCTGAATTATGTCGAACTCCAAATGATTTCGGGGTATGTGGGCTAGGATTTGCAAGAACTTGCGAGGGGGTTACCGGTCGCGTCACCTACACCACCCCCTAACAATACTATAACTGTGGAAAATCCTCAGTCTGGGTTAGCAAACTCAAGAAGTGGGGGTACTCCTAATGAATCTCTTGAAGCGAGACCAGGTATGTCCAATAACTCTGAGTTACAATCTTTTTTATTAACCTTGCAGAAACAGGTCAAGGGAAAAAACGATCGAATCGAAAAAATTCCTGGAGTACCACCTGTTATCAAAGGCATTGACGTTGATAGTTATTCTCAACAACCTTGGAAACCAAGCGCAGCACCCGTGCCTATTCCCAAGAAATTCAAAATGCTTGATGTTCCTAAGTATGATGGGACAACTGACCCACGTGACCATGTGACTGCTTTTACCACCGGAGTGAAAGGAAACGACTTAACAAAAAAATAAATTGATTCGGTCTTACTCAAAAAATTCGGAGAAACACTTACTAAAGGAGCGTTAACCTATTATTCTCTTCTCCCTAAAAATTCTATTGATTCTTTTGCTGAGCTTGCAGATTCTTTCATAAAAGCACATTCCGGTGCGTAAAAAGTCGAAAAAATAATTGAAGACATATTAAAAATAAAACAAGGAGACACGGAACTGCTTCATGAATTTTTAGACAGGTTTCAACAAGAAAGAATGCTGCTACCAAGGGTGCCTGATAATTGGGCAACCATGGCATTTGCAGGTAATTTAAATGATAAAAGCTCAGAAGCTAAGAGAAGACTCAAGGAAAGCTTGAGGGAATTCCCAACTAGAACATGGAATGAAGTTTATAACAGGTACAACACTAAGCTTTGTATACAAGAAGATACAATTGCTCGTTCAAATGATGAAGATCGTATCAGCTCCAGACGTTCCGAATATGAAAGAAGATCAGGTAAGAACAGGTACGAACCTTATATGGGACCTTCAGGATGAGAAACTCGTACCACGTTCGAAATCACTCGGTCAGAATATAGATCATCAAGCAAAGACGAGGGCTCATCCTCATCAAGGTCCAGAAAGGATCGAGATGAACGAAATAGAGGTAATACATAAATTGGGGATCACACCTTCAATGTAAGTACTTCCGAACTAATTTCAATATTAAGAAATATGGGTGATAAGGTTCGATGGCCAAAAGAAATGAGGTCGAACCCAAATAAAAGGAACCCAGATTTCTGGTGTGAATTCCATAATGATCATGGACACAGAACTGCATATTGCAGATTTTTGCAAGGTGAGGTAAAACAATTATTGAAACAGTGCTATTTAACAGAATTGTTTAGTGAAAAAGGTAAGCAGGCATACATGAAGAACATGCAGGAGCCCCCAAAACCACCATCTCCAAAATGAACCGTCAACGTGATACACAGAGGTGAAGAAGTAAACGAAGCGGTCTGCAAAAGAACTACGAAATTCACAATTACACACGGGAAGAGGATTTTTGAAAACCTTGAAGCATACAATATAACCTTTGATGACGTAGATATCAGTGGATTAATGCTTCCTCACAGCGACGCTCTGGTAATATCCTTACTTATTCATGACACTAACGTAAAAAGAGTGTTGATTGATCCAGGTAGTTCAGTCAATATTATTTTGCTAAGAGTCGTTGAAGAAATTCTATTGGGGAATCAAGTAATCCCAAAGGCACGAGCCATATCAAGGTTTGATAACTCTACAGCTATAACAAAAGGGGAAATTTAACTTAGCACTTATGCTGAGGGAGTAATAAAAAATACCATGTTCCAAGTCATCGATAGTGACATGGCATATAACGTAATAATGGGAAGGCAATGGATCCACGACATGAAAGCAATACTGTCCTCCTCCGAATGTGGAATTCAACAGATTAGAGGCAACCAGCAAACCGCGAGAAGTATAAATTCCGTGGTACACTACAACAAAAAAGTAGAGGTGGATGAATCAAAAGATAAGGAAATCTCCCAAGAATTTTTTTTTTCCAAAACAGGTATGGAAGAAATTACTACCCAAATAGGTACGGAAGATATTATTGCTAAAATAGGTACGGAAGAAGATGGCCATGAGAAGGTGAATCAAGTCACCACAGAAGAGGTACCAAATCATACAGAAGTAGATTCCAGACCTGATGTCATTCAGGAATCAGAGGAAGATGAACACATCAAAACAACCACGGAAGAGCTTAAAGTTGTTCCATTGTTCGAACAAAAGCCTGAACAGAAATTTCACATAGGCACGAGGCTAAGCCCAAGCCGAAGAGGTATATTAATTGATTATTTAAAAGCTAACATAGATTTCTTTGGATGGTCCCATTCAGGCATGACATGTATACCTCCAGAAGTGATGACTCATAAGCTAAATGAAGATCCACCTTTCGTACCTGTTAAGCAGAAGAAAAGAAAGCAAGGACCATTCAAGAACCAAGTGATTGACGAACAGGCAAAAACTCTTGAAAATTTGTTCAATATGTGAGGTAACATACCCTAACTGGTTAGCTAACACTGTAGTGGTTCCTAAAAAGAATGGTAAATGGAGAGTATGCGTAGATTACACTGACTTAAATAAAGCATGTCCTAAAGATTCATTTCCATTACCACATATAGATCAAATGATTGATGCCACCGCAGGTCATGAATTTTAAGGTTTCTAGATGTGTACTCTAGTTATAATTAGATTAAAATGGATCCCTCAGACGAGGAAAAAACTTCCTTTATTACAAATAGGGGGACTTATTGTTACAAAGTCATGACTTTTGGCCTGAAAAATGCTGGAGCCACGTATCAAAGGCTACTGACCAAGATGTTCCAGGAACATCTGAGGAAGACGATGGAATTATACATCGATGGCATGCTGGTGAAATCAACACACACGGAAGATCATTTCCATCACCTCTCTGTCTTCGGAGAAGAGCATTAAATTCTTTCAGTTCTTAAAAAGCAGAATCCGTTCGAATGGACTGAGGAATGTCAACAGGCTCTCAAAGATCTGAAGGCTTATCTGTGAAAACCCCAGTTGCTATCAAAGCCAAAAGAGGGGGAAAAGTTGTATATCTATCTTGTCGTTGCAGAAATTGTCGTAAGTGCAGTACTGGTAAGGGAATACAAAGGTAAACAATCTCCCATTTATTATGTATGCAAGACTTTATTAGATGTTGAAACTAGATACCCACATCTACAAAATTAGCCTTGGCTCTAATCATGGCAGCCAGAAAATTAAGACCATATTTTTAATGTTGTGACTTCATATCCATTAAGAAATATTCTGCATAAATAGGAATTATATATATCAGCCTAGGACTGCAATTAAGTTTCAAATTCTAGCTGATTTCATCGACTATTTTAATAATAACATTGTCCCTGAGGTAGAAAAAGAGTTACAACTTTTTAATGGGACTAATCCAGGCATATGGAACATGTTTACTGACGGTTCTTCTAATATAAAATGAGTCGGCCTAGGCATAGTCTTAATATCACCCAAGGGTGAAAAGAAACGGCAAGCTATTAAATGTTATCCCATAACTAACAATGAAGCAGAGTACGAAGTTGTCATTGCACGACTTGAACTGGCATGAGAACTCTCAATTGAGCAGATCATGATTAAGAGCGACTCCCTGCTGGTAGTAAACCAGATGCAGGGGACTTATATTTCTTGAGAGACTCAGATGCAACAATATCTGGAAAAGGCACGAGATCTCGTAAGGCAGTTCAAAACATGGAAGGTTATACAAAATACCTAGAGAGGAAAATGTAGAAGTAGATGCATTGGTTAACCTCGCAGCAGTTACAGAAGTAACAAATAAAGACAATCCAATTGTCGTCCACCTGTTTCATTCAGCAATTGACCAGGACAAAAATGAGGTAACTTTTAACAATTTAACCTGGGATTGGAGAAACGAAATTTTAATTTTTTTTGCAGAATGGCACCGTACCTGAAGACAAAAAATCAGCTCAAGCACTTCGTCGAAAAGCTGCACAGTACTGCCTCATTCGCAAATCGTTAGGTCGCAAAATATTCGGAGGTCCCCTAGTGAAATGCCTCAGACTAAATCAAACAGAGTTCATGATGAAGGAAGTACACGAAGGACACCGTGGAAATCATGCATGTGTGAGATCTTTAGCCAATACCCTAATCAGAGCAGGGTACTATTGGCCCATGATGGAAGAAGAAGTTGAAGGGTTCGTAACTAAATGCAACAAATGCCAACAATTTGCTAACCACATGCATCGACCGGCAGAACTGTTACACCTAGTGATATCGCCATGGCCATTCATAAAATGGGGGATGGACATAGTGGGACCCCTTCCCGCAGCTAAAGGAAAGGTACGGTTCTTACTCGTGTTAACTTACTATTTCCCAAAATGGGTGGAGGCAGAAGCTTTCAAATAAGTGAGAGAAAAAGAAGTAAAAATCTTCATATGGAGAAATATAATATGCCGATATGGAATACCGAAGATGATCGTATGTGATAATTGCCCGCAGTTCATAGGCTCACAAATCATAGAATTCTTCGAAAGTTGGAAAATCAAACGAATTACTTCATCGCCATATCACCACGTGGCTAATGGGAAATATGAATCGACAAATAAATTCATCGTCAATAACCTTAAGAAACAGCTGGAGAAAGCTAAGGAAAATTGGCCTGATGAATTACCGGTGGTGTTATTGGCTTACCAAACGACTTCAAAAACAGCCACGGGAGAAACTCCATTCGCGCTTGTTTATGGCTCAGAAGCTTTGATACTGGTGGAGATTGGTGAACCAAGTATCAGGTTTGCAACAGCCAATGAGGATGCAAATAACGACGAGTTAAGGACCAATCTAGACTTGCTCGAGCAAAGAAGAGAAGCTGCATTAATATGTATAGCAGCTCAAAAACAAATCATAGAGAGTTTATACAACCGGAAATCTCACCTCAGATATTTCAAAACTAAGGACTTCGTTCTCAAATAAGTCTTCCAATCAACAAAACAAGTTGGTGCGGGAAAACTAAATCCAAACTGGGAAGGATCCTACAAAGTCCGAGGCATCGCAGGGAAAGGTGCTTATGGGTTAGAAGCCATGGACGGTAGCATCTTACCAGCCAACTGGAATGCCATCCACTTAAAGAAGTATTACTTCCAAGGAACAGGAACACCCACGGTCAAGTATCACTACGTTAGATTTCATATTTGCTAAAATTTCACTAACCGCTTTAGATGATAGGCAAAAAGCTAACCTATCACCAGATGATGATATTAGACCCGCAAAGACGTGAGGAAGTAATTGAATTCCCAATCTAGGGTTACACTTTCTAATGGACGTTTTAAAGGGTTAAGCAGTCATCATCTAAAAATAATTTACCTTTGAGTCTCGCATGTTTTTTCTTTTCAGGAAAATTACCACAAGGAAGGATTAGTCAAATGCTCGAGATTTCATTCTTCAAAGCTCAAACACTTGGGGGAAAATAAAGTATGGAATCCAAAGACGAAGCAAAGAAGACTATCAAAAAGTCAAAGCTCGAGCCTGAAGATCCATCATCCCAATGAGTCAATTGATACGAACAGAATCAAAAGAGCCAAAAGACACCAAAACATAAAGCCTGATTCAAAAACCTTCGAACATGTTCATAGATGTAAAGAAACGTTCAGGTTAAAAGGAAAAATATTAGTTACAAGGGAGAAATGCACATCTTTGTACTTATTCAGAAAAATGTTGTAACCAAAAATAGTTATGGATAAAGATAATCATCTTTGTACTCATACAGAAAATTGTTATCAATAAAAACAGTTACGGATAAAAGATCACTATCCTTGTATCTATTAAAAAATTGTTATAAGCAAAAAACAATTACAAATGAAAAAGCATTACCCTCGTATTTATTGAAAATTGTTGTCAATAAAAATAGTTACGGGTAAAAACCATACCTTTATAAAAACTGTTACAAACAAAAAACAGTTATTCCCTTGTATTAACTCGAAAAAACTGTTATGTAAGAAAAATAGTTACTAAATACAAGTGTATATCAAATATGTCAAAAGAAAACAGTTGCAACATGAGTTTTAGAAGATACTCAAACACATGTGAAATGTTATGAAAGTTCAACACAAAAACTTTCTTTAGAAACATTTTTAAACATGTGAAAAATTCCTATCTCTATGTTACATTCTTACACCATTATGAAGTTGAGACGTCTTCTTCATTAAGTGTCAATAAAAAAAAAGGCCACTTTTCACAAAACCGCACCTACTACGAAAAGGTACGGATAATCTAAGCATTTTATATGCAAAACTCAGAGGTAAAACTTAAACCAAAAAAATGAAGCATGCAAAAGACTTAAACAGTGAAACAGAAAATTAACGAAAATCAAAGTCATACTTGCATTAATATATTAACGGCTAAGTAAACTAAGTATTAACTTATACTTATCCGTATATAGTTTTTATACATTGAGGTGCCCTTAAGTTGTCATTTGGGGACTTAGAGGATCCAAGATTACCCCCGATGGGACTGGGGGTAACCACCAATTGAAAAAAAAAAAAAAAGAGGAACCAACTTCTTAAACTTCTTCAGAAGGGGGATTGACTTCACTGGCAGGAGGAGAAACTTGGGATTTGGAGACTTGAGAAGCAGGAGCCTCACCTTCAGGTGAAGAGAGATTCTAACCTTGTTGATATTTCTCAATGTCTCCTTGATTTTTGCAATTTCAGCATTAAGGTCAATACCCTCTCGGCTCATTTCAGTCAATGTGTCAAGGCGAGAGTTAATATATGAACAACTAACATTAACGGTTGCCCTGACTTCAATAGCTTCATAATCTTTTTCCCATAGCCCAGCCGCAGGTCTTAATTCATCCCTCTCAGCCACGACAACATCATTAGAGGCCCTTAAAGGAGCGGGAGACCTTTCTAGGAATTGAACTTTCACCAAAGAGCTGCGAAGATCCTCTTGGGTCTACAAGCTCCTAATTTCTTCAGAGGCACGGGACAACTGCTCTGCGAATGAGGACTCTAGGACGCTCTTATTTTTGCCTGCCTGATCAGAAGATGCTTTCTCCATGGCCAACTCTGCCGTCATGACCCTCACTTGCTGCTCCAAGGTACATTTCTCTTCTTCTACAACCTCCACGTCGAGCCTTAAGCTTTCATACTGCTCTTTCCAGTTATCTGCTTGAACACGCAATTCCTTTACTTCATGCTCCATGTAAAAAACCCCCTTCATTAGCTCCGTGCCTGTAAGATTGATCTACAAAAGGAAATCAATTAGATACGGTAAGTACATTTACAAGAATGAACGAAAGAAAATGCATTTTACCTTTAAAGAAGTATGCACGATCTCATTGGCCCATGTAAGGGAACTGTGGCTATCTAGTTTAGCTCTCTATGTCGGACCTATCAACGGTTTCAACCACACATCAGACTAGCCAGATTTTTTAAAGAGGCTACCCTCTACCGAAACTTCTATTATCACCTGCCTCATCTCCCTGCTAGAAGACCCTACTTCTGTAACAGAAGGCACGAAACCAGGAATAGGTGCGGGAGCCAAGGGCAAGGAAGTATGTGGGGCTGGAAAAGACACAGGAGAGGGAGCAACGACAGGAGATGCAGAATGATATCTAATGACATGGTATCTACTGCACTGAGATACAGAATGATGTATATGCATAGACTAAGCATGATTTTTCTAAATGCACCAACATTACAGTGTGTAAACATGCTTTCTGAATATGCAGAGGATGTGAAGAAGACCTATTTATTAGTGTTGTTTTTATCCTAACGCAGGATCTCTAAGTTTACATGGCAGCGTATAACATGATTGAGAAAATTTGTTATTAGCACGTTTACTCTAACACTGGATTTTCTAAGTGACATAACAGTAAAGTGATCATGCTGAAACAGTAATCATAAGGCCTAGGAAACATGATGTCTAAGGCATGATCTAGCACACATGAGTTCTAAGCATGGTTTCTATTACACAAATAGGGAATAAAGCCTAGTAGCATGGTTTCTACCCTTTAACAGGTATAGCATGCATGGTTCCCCCTCCCTTTTTCACTATCCATCCCCAAAGAGTTGTTTACGATAATTATTACAAGCCATTTGCATAAATTACATATCTAAATAAATAAAATAAGAAGTTATACAATAGGGAGCCTACTTATAGCCCCAAAATCTCCAGAATTTTTGAATGACGCTGGTGTTCACAGCCTTTCATATAATCCAGGTGTGTCAGAGTTCCCTAAGGATCTCAAGGGATCCCGGGCAGCGCTCACACCCATATTGAGTAAGTGAAGTGTTGAAGGGAAAACTTTAATGTGTCAGAGTTCAGAGGGGTCTCATAGGGATCCCAAAACAGTCACACATTAAAGGGGCAGAACATAAAATTCTAAGAGTATATGTGAGAGTGCTTGACATAGTTTTGAGAGAGTTGAGTAGAAAAACTGTTTCTGAAAATAGCTTTTGAAATAAGTTTTTGAAGATAAACAACATAAGGTTTCATTCTAAGAGAGAACAGTTTGAAAGGGAAGGGGACAACACAATCAGAGGAACAACTAAAAAACCAAACACGGAGCAAGAACAGAATCATTTCAACAGACACAAACAGGGAAGAAGGGAGTTGGGGACAAATAAGACACACATAGGTACAGATAGGTAGATTACTCACAAGTTGCAGTCAAAGAAGTCTCAAACATGGCTTATCCAGAACATAACAACCACAGAAACAATTCTTCATAAAGATGCTCAGCTAGGAACTTAACAGAATCCGATTGAGGGGATGCTGAAGGGGAGTAACATGCTTAATCAAGGGAGGGGGGGGGGGTAAAGTTTAACAATCATACTAGTAAAATGAAAGTAGACATGCTAATTACAGGGTACACAACAGAACTATAAGTAAAAGCACAATAGAAATAGAAAGAATTGCAATACAAAAAGAAACATGTTATTTTGAGGCTTTAAACTAAGCTGGAGACATACCAGTTAAGAGAGAAATAACCACAGAGTGAAGAGCAATAGAGTACAATGCTCAGCCTTGGCTTGCAACTGACTGAGATTAGCAAGTAATCAGAAAGTAGAGCAAGAAGAGTATGTATGTGTGAGTAAGAGAGTTCAAAACAATATTTCTTCGTGTGTTATGCTAAGGAGAGGGTAGAGTATTTATAGTTTTGAAAAGGAGTAGAGAATATGGTAACAAGTACTAGTTTAGTACAATTATAGAATTAATTACAACAAGAATCCAATCAATGCAAGCACTCCCTTTAATTAGGGAGTCACAGTTCAAACTGATACCACATGGATAACTAAGGAAAGCGAATCAATTGAAAAGCTGATTTAATCATGTAAGAGATATTAAAGGTACATGGCATGCAATTAGGACTAAATACCGAATATGCAATTAAGGAAAGTGTAAATTAATAATTGACAGTAGGTTTTACTCACAAAAATAAGGAATAATATAATTATGAAAATCAGTAAGAGATCCCTTGAAATTACAGGGATTCAATTATTAATTAAATCAAGTTTCACACAAGTAAGAAAATACGCAAAATCAGTAAAGAGTTCTAAGGAAAATATCACATTTCTAAGGGAAATACTTAAAATCAGTAAAGTGTATTATGTAAAAATCAATAAACAACTAATCAGACCTATTAAACGATAAATAGCACATGTTGAACAAAAATCAGAAAAACCCTAGGCAAATTATTAAAGGAACAGTAGAGAATCAGAACCCTAACAACAATTAGAGAGAGAAGCACGAGAATACATAGAACATGAAAGCATAGAATGTTCATGAGAAACACGTACACATACACATTAATCGAGCCTATTATCAGAGACAACCTTAAAATTAGGGCTTTTAGCATAATAAATCAGATATCAAGAAAAAACATAAGAGAATCGTTCAAACACAGTAGAAAACACTTAAAATCAGACGAAGAATCGTTTTTGAAAAGGGTTAAGAAACCATAGCTTTGAAAGTGAAGAAATCGTTTAAAACAGGGACATTTTTTTAAGAAAACATGTAGAAACATCATAATATACATAGATCCATTAAATATCTAAAGAAATCGGAGGGTTTGAGGTTAGGGTTTCAAAAAGAACCTAGAAAAGAAGAAGAAAACTCAGAGATATTACGGGTCTTTGGCCAGAAAGTGATAGATCTTACTCGAACGGCCATAGATGGCCGAAAAAGTTGCATGAGATCAGAGAGATGATTTGAACCGCCTCTGGTTCACTAGAGAGACTCAAACGGTGACACAAGTGCGAAGGGGGGAGCCATAAGGCTAGTAGGAGGTAAGACCTCCATGGTTTCTGGCAAAGGGTGGCTGGAGAAGGGAGGACATGGGATCAGCAGGTGGAGAGTCTTAGAGAGAGAGATGAGACAACTCTGAGAGACGGCTGAGTGAAAATTAGAGGGGAAATAAGAGATGGGGGGGGGGGGTCTCGTGTAGGTTTAATTTTGATAAGGGGGAATCTGGAGCGTTGATTTGAATTAATCAATGGTTCAGATAAACAGGTGCTTGGGATGGGTAGGATTTTAGGTTTGGGCTGGGTTATTGGGTTAATTAATTGGGTCTGGGGTACGGTTTTAATTAGGCTAGAATTAAACAATAGTGGCTAACTATTAAATACCCAATTAAATAGATAAATAACTTATAAAAATAGCTAATAACTATAAAAATGAAATTGATGCTTAAAAAAATTAAATTAAAATGATTAATTAGTATTTAAAATATAAAATGGCTAGTTATTCAGTAAAAATAGCATAAATATATGATAATGCTATAATTGCAAAGTTTTTGCAATTATAGTCAAAGCGTGCCAATTTGGCTAGTTGTCAAATAATTTGATTTTAGTAGGACCAAAAAATAATATAGTAAGTCAAGAAATGCTTAAAATTATTTGTAGTGCAATTTTATAATTTATTATTATGAATAAGATGTTGGATAAATTAATAAAAATATGGGACAATTATGGAAAAATAACAATTATTATAAAAACCTGATTTTGAAGATATATATATATATATATATATATATATATATATATATATGCAAATTATAATAATTTGAGAAAAAATTGGGTATCAACAATACGCAACTATTTATGCAACTATTTAGCACGATGAAACAGGATGAAATGAGCAAGTTATTTATTATCTCAGCAAGAAGTTCACTCCGTACGAAGCTCTGTATTCTCTATTGGACCGCACCTGCTGTGCTCTAACTTGGATAGCCCAGATGTTGAGGCACTACTTCTGTGGCTACACAACATATCTCATATCGATGATGGATCCCTTAAAATATATCTTTTAGAAGCCCATGCCCATTGGCAAGCTGGCCAAGTGGTAAATCCTGCTGAGTGAGTTCGACATTATCTATGTGACTCAGAAAGCAGTCAAGGGACAATCATTGGCAGACCGTTTTCCTGAAAACCCCGTGAATGGAGAATACGAACCCCTGAAAACGTATTTTGCCGATAAAGAGGTATCATCCGTAGGAGAAGATATTGCAGAGTCCTATGAGGGTCGGAGAATGTTCTTCGATGGAGCGGCAAATTTCAAGGGAGTCGGCATTGGAGTAGTCCTAATATCAGAAACTCGTCAGCATTTTCTAGTATCCGCCAAACTCAGATTCCCCTGAACCAACAATATGGCCGAATACGAAGCTTGTATCTTAGGGATCAACATGGCCATTGACATGAATGTTCAAGATCTGTTAGTGATTGGTGATTCAGACCTACTTGTACATCAGGTACAAGGAGAGTGAGCAACTAAAAATTCCAAGACAATATCGTATCTACACGACGTGTAGGAATTAAGAAAGAGGTTCACGAAGATAGAATTTCGGCATGTCCCCAGAATCCAGAATGAGTTCGTCGATGCATTGGCTACTCTATCATCTATGATACAACATCCAGATAAGAATTTCATCAATCCTATTCCAGTGAAAATCCACAGCCACCCAGCCTATTGTGCCCATGTTGAAGAAGAAGCAGATGGAAAGCCTTTGTTTCATGATATTAAAGAATATCTGGCAAAAGGAGATTACCCAGAGCTCGCAAATCCTACTCCAAAACGCACACTTCGAAGACTGGCCAAAAACTCCTTTCACAGCGAAGGAGTCCTGTATTGGAGGACTCTCGATTTTTGGACTATTAAGATGTGTCGACGCAAAGGAAGCATCCTAGCTACTAGAGGAAATTCATGCTGGGACCTGCGGCCCACATATGAATAGTTTTGTTTTAACGAAGAAGATACTCCGGGCTGGTTATTTTTCGATAACCATGGAAACAGACTGCATCCAGTATGTCCGGAAATGCCACCACTATCAGATACGCGCAAACATGATAAAGGTACTGCCAAACGAGCTTAATGCCACAAGCTGACCATGGTTGTTCGCCTCTTAGGGAATGGACGTTATTGGACCAATCGAGCATGCCGCCTCCAACGGAATAGTTCACCAAATGGGTCGAAGCAGCATCCTACAAAGCCGTGACTAAGAAAGTCGTGGCCGACTTTGTCCACGATCCTGTTGTTTGCCGGTTCGGAATTCCAGAATCAATCATTACTGATAATGGTTCTAATCTCAACAGTGACTTGATGAAAGCTATGTGTGAGACCTTCAAAATTAAACACACGAATTCCATAGCTTACAAACCTCAGATAAATGGAGATGTAGAAGCCGCTAACAAAAACATCAAGAAGATATTGAGGAAAATAATAGAGAAGCATAAGCAGTGGCACGAGAAGTTATCATTTTCCTTGTTGGAATATCGCACCACAGTCTGCACATCGATTGTGGAAACTCCTTACATGCTGGTTTATGGTACAGAAGCTGCAATTCCTGCCGAAGTTGAGATTCCATCCTTAAGGATCATACAAGAAATTTAGCTCCTCGATGCAGAGTGGGTGAAAAGCCGTTATGAACAACTATACCTCATAGACGGAAAGAGAATAAACACAATATATCACGGTAAACTCTATCAGAATAGAATGTCTAGAGCCTTCAACAAAAGAGTCAAGCCATACATGGTTCATCGAGTTCTGTTAGGAGGAGCCCTCGTACTAGTAGAAATAGACGGAGAAGTCTGGCCAAAACCGATCAATTCAGATGCAGTCAAGTATTACTATGTGTAATCCTTTATGCTTTTATCAATTATGTAAATTGAACTACGCCTGACCTGATTCCCCTTTAGGAGGGGATACGTTGGCAGCCCTATGGGTTCGGTCGCAATTCAATAAAAATTTCATTTCCCCCGCAATTGGAAACTGGGGCAGAATTTTGTGGAGGACCCTCAAAATTCCGAAGCAAGTTCAGTTGATCACCACATGTGCAACAGTCAGAAGCATCAACCCATCAAATTGGGGTCGAATTTTGAGAAGGACCCTCAAAATTTCATAGAGGAGAGGTGAAACAGTCAGAAGAATCAACCCATCACGGTCGTCGGTTCATCTAAAACTATTGTAAATCATATATTTATACTATACTTTTACAAAATCATGCATACTTGTTCTCGAAACAGCTTGTTTAGCAAACACTACCCCAATGATAAAGAGATTATCATCAGATCAAGCCGAATGAGTCAAGCAAAGCTAGCGGCGATACGAACTAAACTTCCCTTCTTTACAAAACTCACGTTTTTTCTTTGGATGCAGGCACAAAGATTGCAAAAGCCCCAAAACATACTATCCACCCACATGACAGATATTTTTAAAAGACACGCTTCTCAAACCCATCGCACATGCTGATATTTATTATCAGCACAAACGTTGTTTCATTATCACAATGCTCACAATACCGCAATTTATCACCAACTAAGAATTTCTATTATCATTTATTTAGTCCTTTATAAGGCTACCATTCTGCCTTCTATCTTGCATAAGGCTACCATTCTGCCTTCCGAGACTAAGCAACGTCTCCATCTGCATTCTTACATAAGGCTACATGGCCTGCGAATCCTGCATCGATCAATCCATGGCCCAAGACATCATGGCCTGAGGACGTCATCCCTTAACCGTCTGAAGACAACATTCATGGTCCGACGGGAATTTGCATCATGTTTAAATTACGCATAATATATGCTTGTATTGCCTATTTGTAGGTTAATCCAGCGAGAAACAACCATCCTAGCAAGAGCGGTACCACTCCAATTCTTCTAACTACCCCGTAACCGCTTATTCATCCAGCCATGTATGTTGCGTTCATTCTTGAAAAACACTGCCTGTATACTTCGCCAATGGCTCTTGAACTACATACGGCCTGATTCCTATAAAACTAGGGATATATAGGCAACTCAAAAACCAAGGTGCGACTTAAATATCTTCAAACCACTTCGCTCGGTCAAAATTGGCCACCATATCTTTACCCGACAACTCTTCCATCCTTCCCGGGTAAAGAGGGGCAGCTGCTGATACCCAATTTTTCCTCAATTTATTTTTAAACTTGCATGTATACCTTCAAAATTAGTTTTTATAACAATGGGTATTTTTCACTAATTTTCCCATATTTTTATCAATTTATTTCTAATTTATCCAGAACATTTATATCCAATAATTAATCACAAAATGGCATTACAGATAGTTTCAAAATATTTCCTTGGTTTAATATATCATTTTTTGATCCTATTAAGATTTAATTATTTCACAAACTAGCCAAATTGACATTATTTTGCTATAATTGAAATAACTTTGCAATTATAGCCTAATTACACATTTTGTGATATTTTTTATCAAATAACTATTCATTTGTATGTTAAATACTAGTTAATTACCTTAATTTCACTTACTTTCATTTTATATAATTATTAGCTATTTCTACTAATAATTTTATCTATTTTAAACGGTTATTTAATAAGTAGCCACTTTTAATTCAAATTTTAGCCTAATATTACCCGGATCCCAACCCAATTAATTGGCCCAAAACATTAGGCCCGATCTTTGAAGCCTACTCGACCCAATCCCCATTTCAATATGAGGCGTTGACTATTTCAAATCAACGGCCCGGATTAACCCTTACCATTAATAACCCCCTAATGACTACCCCTCTATCTCTCATTCATTTCCCCCTTCTTCATTCTCTCTCACCGTCTCTTTATCTCTCTCTCTCTCTCTTTTTCTCTCTCTCTGGTTCTCTGTAGAACCTTCCCCCCCTCCGATGGACTATGTCCATCATCTCTGGCCATCTCTCTCGCCGAAAATCATGACCTCTCACCATCTCCTAGCCTATGTCTCACCCCACATGGGCTTGACACTATTCTGAGGTTCTCCGGTGAACCTGGAGCAGTTCAACTCCCACCTATGGTCTTTCATGCTATTTTTTGGCCTCCCATGGCCGTCAGAGTAAGATTCTTACACTTTCCGGTTGAAACCGGTAAAACCTTCAGTTTTCCTCTCATCTTTGCGTTCTCTCTTTGAAAAAACTAACTTCTAAAACTTCTGATCTTTCTAGATCTGTAACAAATCTATGCACATTTCGAGTTATTTTGATGTTTTCTTTAAGGGTTCTTTATTTTCCCTAAAACGATTTTCGTTTTCCAACTAGGGTTTCTAAAAAACCTTTCTGCAAAGACGATTTCCTCGAGTTTAAGTGCTCTTCTTTGATTCTTCTCATATTTTTAAACGATTTCTGTTAAAATCTCTTTTTCATAATTTATTATGTTAAAACTTTAGTTTTAACATTGTATTACAATCTTAGGTTTGTCTTTATTGGTTTACTCTTTTGATTTGTATGTGTGTCTGACTCTAATGAGTACGTTTTGACTCTTCTATGATTCTTACCCTATTTTGCTCATTAAGGTTCCTGATTTTGACTTATTCTGCTTATACTATCTTTGTTCTGTTAATCTCTATAATGGTTACTATTTTTAGCTGAATCTCTAATCCTATGTGATTTCTTGCTACTATAATCATTAGGGTTTCTGACTCTTTGATTCTCCCTATTATATCATGTACGTTTGTTAATTCCTTTAGTCATTTATTGTGTGCTAGTGTTGAATCCCCGATTCTATGTGATTTTACTTAAGTCTCTTATGTTTCTTTCATATTGTGTGTTTATTTCGCGTACTCACAGGAATCAGTATTACTCCTGTTTAAAACCCTAATTTCCTATAATTGATACCTCTCATTGATCGTTGTAATGATTTCCTTAGAGATTTACAACCTTTAAATTAGTTCATTGCCTTATTTTTTTGTCGACTATGCTGTCACACGGATTCGTATGTTATTTCCTTACTTGAATTATTCTGAACCTAGTCTCAATTTCATGTTCATACTTGTACTGTGGTAAACTATTTCCTTGTATGTTATATGCTGTCACATATGTTATCTTTCCTTATTTGTTGTCTGCATAATCCCGTTTGAACTTAACTCCTTCAATTAAGAGATATCTATGCTGATTTTATACTGATTGATACAAAGTCCTTTAATTAATGGTTAACTTTGATTCCTACCTTATTTGCTACATGATTTCAAAACTACATATACATTACCTCTCATTAGCACAAAGACACAAACTGATCTGGTTCAATAATTCTCTCTCACAACTAAATCTCTATGTTCTCTCTTCTGTGCTACTTGCTATTATTCTAATTTAGCCGGCTGCAAGCCAAGGCTAACAATTGTGCTCTCCTATTTCTTACTTTGTGTTACTGCCTTCACTTCACTGGTATGTTCTAATTCAAATTTCCGCTCTCAAACCAACATGTTTATATAACTGTTTCAATTCATTGTGTTTCTGATATGCTTCTATCTTCGATTTTGTTGTTCAACATGTGAATAGAACCTCTATTTCATCTAGTATGTTAAGCTATGCTTTATGAACGAAAAACATGTTTCTATGTGAATCTCCATGCCTATGTTTACATTAGTTTGTTTAGGGTATACTCTACTGTCTTAAGTTGTTGATATTGTTAGGTTTAGCCGAATCCTATACCGTACTATATCCCCAATTCCTTTAACCCTTTAGAAACTTCTGATTGTGTACCTATGCATACCTGTGCCAGCTACATGCTTGCCCTCACATGCTCTATGCTTGTCCCTCAAATCCCATTACCCCTGCTTGTGGTTGTTGGACTGTTCTTGGTCCTTTGTGATGCTGAACTTGTATTGGTCTTGAGAGCTGTGTTTATCCCCTTTCAAATTATATCATTGGTTAAACTTCTGGTATAAAATCATTTCAATCAAGTCTCTTCCTTTAAAACTGTTTTCTTACTTAACCTTTTTTTTAAAACTGTGTCAAGCACTCTCACTTTACTCCTAGATCTTATGTTCTGCCCCCTTTGTGTGAGCATTGCTTTGGGACCCCTGAGCTCCCTCTGAACTTGGACACACTAAGGCTGGCCCTTCCACACTGCACTTACTCTACTGTGGCTATGAAATCTGGGTGTGAGCACTGCCCCGGATCCCTTGAGGTCCTTAGGGAACTTTGACACAATTGGATTATGATAAAGGCTGTGAAACACTACTTGGCACTGAGGATATAGAGATTGGGCCTATACTACAGGCGCCTTATACATAGCTTCTTATTTTCTATTTCAGTTACGTAATTTATATTCAATGGTCTGTAATAATTAGTTGTAAAACAACTCTGGTGTTGGATAGTTAAAAAAGGGAAGGTACTATGTATGTTCTAGCGTAATCAATGGTAAAAACCATGCCTCCTATGTTTACTTTCTTCTATGTGCAATAGACTCCATATTTAGGCAATAAATCAAGCATGCCACGCATTAGATATCACGCTCCCTAGGATTTATATGTACTGTTTTTCAGCATCTCATCATCACTTAGAACTGTTGTCTCTAAGGCAAATGATAGCATTAACATAAACTATTACTATGTGATTCTTCCTATTCTAAAATTCATTTAGAAATCCTGCCTTAGGATAAATGTGTTAACACAAGCTGTAATTTATGCAAACATCATGCTACTACCATTACATACTTAGAAATCCTGCTTTAGGTAAACAACATTAAAACAAAAATGTCACTTCTGCTATTCTGAAACTGTGCATAATTTGATGTGCATTTAGAAATCCTGTTTAAAGTTATTCTGCATGTTGCTGCATTAGATATCATGTTCTAGGACCCTACTCGCCTAATTACACTTAGTTGAAATACAGATGCATAAAGAGCAAAAAACAGTCACCATGTTCTAACAACTGGTAATTAATTTCTGTATATTCTACCACACTTAGAACTGCATGCTCTTAGGTATAACAACCTAAAACTGTCAACAATTCTGAACAACTGTTGCATATGATCCCACGCCTATGGAAGCCTTAGGTAATCAATTTTTAAATAAAATTGGAACTGTCCTCTTGTGATTATTGTTTAACTGTCAGCATGTTTAAATCCAGTAGGTAAAACTCATTAGAACTTCCTCTCTGAGTTATGCAATAACTCTGTCTCTCTCTGTTGTTACCACTTAGATACCATGTTTAGGATCTAAATTCAAACCCAAACATTAATTGTGTTTGAGTCATACTAATTCTGTGTATTATTTGTGTAGGTATGTGAGCCCTTTTCTGTTTATGTGTTATCCCCCCTATCTGTTGTCCTATTTGTTTCTCTATATGTCGCATTAGCATTTTACCTTTAAACCTGAGGGTCTGCCTAGAACCCCGTTTTTATAGAATAGAAGTCCTAAATTCCTCCCGGACTAATAGGAAGGGACGGGTAATAGAATGCAATAGAGGTCGAGACCAACACTCGCTTTAATTATTTTTACGGGGTGGGAAAGGGTAGATATTGATATGATGACCGATGCATTAATACCACGTGTATCCCCTCTTCGAGGAGTGTCATACCGTGTATTGCATTGATGTGATCAATATTAAAAAAAACCCTAGGTACCCCTTACCCCCATAAACATGCTTAGATTATAATTCTTTTCAAAATCTAGGTCTCCATTAATTATTTTCAAATATATGTGTACTTAGATTAAAATCTTCTACTATTTGAACCATATTTTTTTATTTGCTAATTGTACCTAATTTAAAAAAGTTATTTGGCCGGGAACCACACTTGTGGATCCTGAGGGGTGCCTAACACCTTCCTCTTAGGATAATTTCAAGCCCTTACCCTATCTCTGGTTATCAAACATAGTTGTAAATGAACCCCTGATAGGTGCTTTAACGCACCTTAAAAATCGTTAGGTGGTGATCTTCAAATATGCAAACCCCATTCCCAAAAGGAACGAGTTTCCCCAACCAATGTCATAAACCCCTTTAAACCGACCCCGAAAGGAGTGCTTGGGGAAAAAGGGGGCGCGACAACTTGGTGTCGGGCACTCGGTCTATTTCTATTCCATCATATCGTATGGCACTAGTGGAGTTGAAGGAATTGAAAGAGAAGCTTCAGTAACTCCTAGATAAAAGGGGTTCATTTGGCCTAGTGTGTAACCTTGGGGTGCACCAGTGTTATTTGTAAAGAAGAAAGATGGTTCAATTAGAATGTGTATTGACTACAGCTAGTTGAACAAGGTTAAAATCAAGAATAAATATCCTTTTCCTCGTATTGATGAGTTGTCTGACCAGCTTCGGGGAGCTAGTGTGTTATCTAAGATTTATTTGAGATCTGGGTACCATTAGTTGAAGATTCGGGATTATGATATTCCCAAGACAGCTTTCAAGACTCACTATGGTCATTATGAGTTTATGGTGATGTCTTTTGGGCTAACCATTGCCCCAACATGATTCATGCATTTGATGAACAGTGTGTTTCAGTCGTACTTGGATTCCTTTGTTATCGTGTTCATTGATGAAATCCTCGTATATTCTCGTAGCCAAGAGGAGCACGCTCAGTATTTGAGAGTTGTTTTACAGAAATTGAGGGAGGACAAACTTTATGAAAAGTTCTCCAAGTGTGAGTTTTGGCTTGGCACAATAGCTTTCTTGGGTCACGTTGTATCCAGTGAGGGTATTCAGGTTGATCCGAAGAACATAGAGGCGGTATAGAGTTGGCCTTGACCGTCCTCAGCTACACAGATTAGGATCTTCCTTGGTTTGGCGGGGTATTACAGTCGCTTTGTGGAGAGGTTTTCTTCTACTACTTCGCCCATGACCAAATTGACCCAGAAGGGTGCTCCATTCAGGTGGTCGAATGAGTGTAAGGAGAGCTTTTAGAAGCTCAAGACTTCATTGACCTCAACTCCAGTGTTTGTATTACCATCAGCTTTAGATTCTTATACGGTATATTGTGATGCCTCGAGGATAGGCATCAGTTGTGTTTTGATGTAGGAGGGTAGGGTGATTTCCTACGCCTCGCGCCAGTTGAAGACTCACGAGAAGAATTATCACGTACATGATCTCGAGCTAGCAGCCATTTCTCACGCCTTGAAGATTTGGCATCAATATTTATACCGTGTGCATTGTGAGGTTTTCACTGATCACCATAGTCTGCAGTATTTGTTTAAGAAGAAGGATTTGAATTTGTGTCAGAGGAGATGGTTGGAGCTTCTCAAGGACTATGACATTACTATTATGTACCATCAGAGGAAGGCCAATGTAGTGGCCGATGCCTTGAGTCGTAGAGTAGAGAGTTTAGGGAGCCTAGCATATCTTCAAGCAGCAAATAGACCATTAGCACCTGATGTTCAGGCCTTAGCATGTAAGTTTGTGAGATTGGACTTATCGAAGCCTCACGGGGTGTTGGCTAGTGTAGCTTCCAGGTCTTCTCTTTGTGACAAGATCATAGAGTGCCAGTATGTAGTTATTGGTGATGATTGGGTTATGAGGATGTAGGGTCGGATTTATGTGCCGAATGTGGACGGGCTTCGATAGTTGATTCTAGCAGAGGCCCGTACCTCGCGGTATTCCATCCATCCAGGTTCCCCGAAGATGTATCAGGATCTGAGACAGCATTATTGGTGGAGGCAGATGAAGAAAGATATTGTTGAGTTTGTAGCTCGGTGTCTCAACTAGCAACAGGTCAAGTATGAGCACCAGAGGCCAGGTGGATTGCAGCAGAGGTTAGATATTTCGGAGTGGAAGTAGGGGCGGACAACCATGGACTTTGTAGTTGGGATCCCACAGACTTCGAGGAGGTTAGATTCTATATGGATTATTTTGGATCAGTTTACGAAGTCAGCGCACTTCATTCCTATTAGTACTACATATTCTTTGTAGCGGTTAGCTGAGATTTATATCAGGGAGATGGTACGATTGCATGGTGTTCCAATTTCTCTCATTTTCGACAGAGGTAGTCAGTTCACATCTCATTTTTGGAGGGCCGTGCAGAGAGAGTTGGGTACTCAGGTCTAGTTGAACACAACATTTCATCCTCAGACTAACGGGCAGTCAGAGTGCACTATTCAAATTTTGGAGGACATGTTGCGTGCCTGTGTCATTTATTTCAGGGGTTCATGGGACCAGTTTCTGCCACTCGTGGAGTTTGCTTATAAAAATCGTTATTAGTCGAGTATCCAGATGGCTCCGAATGATGCTTTATCTGGTAGGAGGTGTAGATCTCCGGTTGGTTGGTTTGAGCTAGGTGAGACTTGGCTTTTGGGCACAGATTTGGTTCAGGATGCGTTGGATAAGGTGAAGTTTATTCAGGAGTGACTTCGCACGGCGTAGTCTAGGCAGAAGAGTTATGCAGACCGGAAGGTCCGGGACGTGTCCTTTGTGGTTGGAGAGAAGGTTCCACTGCAGTTGTCACCCATGAAGGGTGTTATGAGGTTCGGGAAGAGGGGCTAGTTGATTCCCCGGTTCATTGGGCCTTTTATGATGCTTCAGAAGGTTGGGAGGTGGCATATAAACTTGCTTTGCAACCCAGCTTATCGAGTGTTCATCCAGTGTTCCATGTTTCGATGCTCCAGAAGTATGTTGGTGACCCGTCTCATGTTTTGGACTTCAACACGGTTCATCTTGAGGGTGATATGTCATATGAGGTAGATCTAGTGGCTATTTTGGGTTGACAGGTTAGAAGGTTTAGGTCTAAGGATATAGCTTCAGTAAAGATGCAGTAGAGAGGACAGCCGGTGGAGGAGGCCACCCGGGGTACCGAGCGGGAGATACGGAGTAGATTTCCTCACTCGTTTGAGACGCCATGTACGTTGCTAGCCCGTTCGAGGATGAACGTTTGTTTAAGAGGGTGAGAATGCAACGACCCATCCGGTCCTTTCATGAGATTAGCATCGTTTCCTCTGTTTCAGCTGTATCATATGTTATTAATCATAATTCTGATGTGTGGGTTCAGTTGGTTCGGGTTCGGAGTGGTTGTCGTGAGAATTGACGCATATAGTCTCTTAAATGAGCTTTATAGCTGGAAAAGTCAAGTGGGAGTTGACTTATAGGTAAACGACCTCGGAATGTGGATTGTTTTAGCTCTGATAGCTTCGTTAGGTTATTCGGGACTTAGGAGTGTGTTCGGAGTGTAATTTTAAGGTCCGGAGTAGAATTAGGCTTGAATTGGCGAAATTGTATTTTGGCTATTTCCGATCAGCATTGGAAAATTATCTATCGGGGTCGGAATGGAATTTTGAAAGTTTGAAAAGGTTCGTAAGGTCATTGTTGACGTGTTAGAAAATTTTCAGGTTAATCGGACGTGTTTTAGTTAGTTTCGGCATCATATATGATTTTCGGAAGTTATAGGATACTTATGCTTGAATCATTAGTTGAATTGGTGTTTCGATGTTATTTTGGGTGTTTCGAGGGCTCAACTAAGTCCGGGTAATCATTAATGACTTGTGGGTACTTTTGGTTAGGGCCCAAGGGGCTCGAGTTGATTTCAGATAGTCGTCGGAAGGTTTGAAGTTGGGAATTTCACCAAAACACGTTGTTGGTGCAATGTTTCTGGTGTGGCCGCACCTGCAGACGGATAGTCACCGGTGCAGTTCCACAGATGCGGTTAGGCATGCGTAGGTGCGAAATTTGGTTAGGTTGAAGGAAGTCGCAGGTTTGGAGAGTGTGTCGCAGGCACGAAAAATTGGCATTTAAGTGATTCTCGCAGGTGCGCACCTGGGACCGCAGGTGCGGGTCCACATGTGCGAGAATGTAGCCGGAGGTGTGGAAATCCCAGTGCAGAACTTATAAAAAGGACCCTATTTTTGGTCATCCTTCCCCCATTTTTACACAGGTTGAAGCTTTTGAAGGTTTCTTGAAGAGGGAAATCGAGAGTTCTTCGTGGAGGTAAGGCCTTTGGACTTAAATCTTATTTTTGTGTGATTAAAGGACCGATTAGAGGTGAAATTTGTGAGAAATTAGTATCAGAATTGGGTAATTAGGGCTTGTAATTACAGACTTTAAAATGTGGACTTGAGGGGCCATTTGAGGTCCTATTTTGATGTTCTTGGTATGTATAGACTTGTGGGAGGATGTGGATTCTTGTGATGTAAATTTTATCAAAATCCGAGTAGTGGGCATGGGTGTCGGGTTTGGCAAATTTCGGGATTTTTGGGTTATTTTGATAACTTTCGAGTGTGTTTTGTTCCTTAGCGCATATTGATGGTACAAATTTGATTTTTGGTAGATTTGGAGCACTCGGAGACCGAGTCCAGAGGCAAAGGCACTGTGGGCTAGGATTTTAGCCGGTTTTGAGGTAAGTAATGTTTCCAAACTTGGTTCTGAGGGTTTGAAATCCTGAACTATATGATATACGACTATAATTGAGGTGACCGGCGTGCGAGCATCCACTGAGTATATTGTGGCCTGGCTCATCCCATGGCATCGTTTAGCAGCTATTACGCATTTATTATGTGGTAAATGTGAACATGTTAGAAATCATGTTAAGTATAAACGCTAAGGCTTCACGCCGAAAATGATGAGACCCGAGTGGTCGTATATTACTGTATCATTTTTATGGCTATTTGATTCATATACTCAGTCATGTTATAGCATATCATCTCATGCCTCACTCTCATAAATTGTTAATTATATGCATATTTATCATTGTTTTAGGCTGGTTTATACATCTGTGAGCCATATGAGTGAGACTGGACAGTAATAACTGAGTGAGGCCAAGAGTATATTGTTGAGAAAGTTATGAGATCGAACTGCACACTACAATGATACTTTAATCATGCCTTCGTTTGCTTGATATAGTGCTTGGGCCAATAGGGCCCCTCCGGAGTCTTTACACCTCAGTGAGTGCATTGATATTGAGGGATAGATCTTCCTTGGACATGGACCTTGTTCGAGGATTATGATATGTGAGGAATGGATCATCCCTGGACATGGATCGTGTCCGAATGTTGTATCTCATGACATGGATCTTCTCCGTGGGGCTAGATTAGCCTTTTTGCTCAGTACCGAGTGGTCACCGATGATTATGTACATTTCAGGATGGACCTTCCTTGGGCTTTAGAGCCAATTACGGTACTGAGTAGATTGATGTGTGAGGGTTTTGAGAACTACGTGCATTTCCACACTGGTTTCATATATTTATATGATGACATGTAGAGTATTATGGCATAATTGGCATAGTTTTGTTCATTCTCTGATAAACTGTTAGCATGTCTAATTTCTGTACGTTGTCTATTGTAAATTCTGAGGTTTAGACCGTCACTGCCTCTCAGCCCATAGTTTGGGTTCGTTACATCTGAGTTGGTGTACTCACGTTAGCCCCTGCACCTTCTGTGCAGATCTTGGTTCATCGAGGCCCGGTAGCAGCGGTTGATTAATCATCAGAGTTTGCAGGAGTCTTCGAGGTAGGAGCTGGCGATCGCAAACTTGATTGCCCCTTCTTTATCTACCTGTTGCACTTTCATTTGACAGAATGTCACGACCCAAAATCCTATTAAAGGTCGCGACGGCGCTGGACACCACCGTCAAGCAAGCCAACACTAAAAGTTGATTCAATCTCCATTTTTAATATTTTGAAACCATTTATTTTCACTACATTAAATTATAATTAATGAACTTTACTGAGTAAATAACAGTGTCTTACTAAATTCAAATAATCATTAAATCCCAAATTCATCGTACAACCCGGTGTCACAGGTGCATGACAAATTTCTAAGGAAACACATAAAATACAATTACCATCCGGAATACAAATGGGATAGCAAAAAAAAATTACAACACAATACTCTGAAGGAGACTCTACTGGCTTCGGGTCGTCTCGAGATAAGCAGCTCACCTAAGTCCCCCTATCAGCCATGCCACTGCATCGAGCGGGGCCACTAGATATGCATATACCTATGCCACAAAAATGCACAACAAGTGTAGTATGAATATGAAGACAAGGTGTACCCAGTAAGTATCCCGCCTAACCTCGAAGAGGTAGTGACGAGGGTTCCACTTCCAAACTTGCTAGAGGTAAATTTAATATAATTCAATGTGGTGATAAACATGGATGTTATAATCAAAAAACAAATAACAATAAGAGCGGACAACCTCTTCCATAAAGTATAAATCTCAGCTTCCGTCATTTAAATTAACAACTTATATCTTAAGGCAATTAAACCGTGCGAAGTCAGAGAAAGTACCAGCAAATATCATGCGCAGGAAATGCCGTGGGTCGTATGACCCGATCCAACAATAATAAAATGTGCACTGCCGAAGGGTAGGACGTCACGAACCATAGATGCATCTATCAACCTGTCGTGGCATACGACCTGCTCCCATGAGATTAGTGGAAACAGTCAACCGGCTCATGGAATAAATTTTCGACGCGGTTGCACATAAACATACACATTCAAACAGTCAACCCCGACTACATCGGGAAAACAATTACCCAAAATATATGACAATTTCTCTTTTAATGGTCCAAGCCCTTCCGATGACTCAAATTGATGCACAACGCCCGAAAACTATCCAAATAACGGGCAAACCAATGAAAATATACTCTAATACTTATAACAATTTAATTTATATAAATTGCCAACTACAATTCAATTTATATAAATTGCCAACCCCGCTCGGAAAGTTGACAAAATAGCCCTCGAGCCCACGTCTCGGAATCCGATGAAACTCACAAAATCCGACAACCCATCCCTATACGAGTTCAACCATGCAAAAATTATCGAATTCCTACATCGGATTGGCTTTCAAATCTTAAATTTTTTGTTTTTGGAAGATTTTCTAAAAATCATGAAATATAATCAATATAGGATAAGGAGCACTTACCCCAATGTTTTCCTTTGAAAATCGCCCAAGAACTGTGCTCCAAAAATTCCAAAATGAAATGAAGGAAATGAGCATTTTTGGTCCTTAAGTTTATGCCCATCCGTCACTAAAAGTTAATTTTTGTCATTAAATGTCTACCAGCGGACAACCTCTCCCATAATGTATAAATCTCAGCTTCCGTCATTTCAATTAACAACTTATATCTTAATGAAATTAAACCGTGCGAAGTCGGAGAAAGTACCAGCAAATATCACGCGCAGGAAATACCGTGGGTCGTACGACCCGATCTAACAATAATAAAATGTGCACTGCCGAAGGGTAGAACGTCACGAACCATAGATGCATCTATTAACCTGTCGTGGCATATGGCCTTCTCCCATGAGATTAGTGGAAACAGTCAACCGGCTCGTGGAATAAATTTGCGACGCGGTTGCACATAAACATACACATTCAAACAGTCAACCCCGACTACATCGGGAAAATAATTACCCAAAAGATATGATAATTTCTCTTTTAATGGTCAAGAAGATGGTGTTTAATCTTTTTAGAAATTCATTTGCGACATTCAATATGATTTAAGCATCTTATATTTATCAGTAAAGTCACAAGTACGGCAAGTAAAGCATGTTTTTGGGTCCTAGACCACCCGAACATAAGCATAATACTAGCTACACACGCCTTCATTCAATCGATCATAACTTTCTGTACAAATATATAAATGATGAATGGTTTATCGTTATGGAAACTAGAGTGCAAGGGATAAAACTTTTATGTTTTGAAAAGTTTTAGATTCATTATAGATTTCAAGATCTAAGCTTCCAAAATCGACCCCACGCATCAGCAAATTTCTGGCGAACAACTTCTGCATTAGAATTTCAGCAGTTTTCTTTGTCTGAAATCCATTCCGTTAACCTTCCGAAATCCACCCGAGGCCCTCGGGACCTTAACCAATTATACCAACATGTCCCAAAACATGATACGAACTCGCTCGAGGCCTCAAGTCACATCAAACAACGTCAAAACCATGAACCGCACCCCAATTCAATCTTAATGAACTTTAGAACTTGAAACTTCCACATTCGATGCCGAAACCTATCAAATCACGTCCGATTGACCTCAAATTTTGCACACAAGTCACACTCGATATTACGAACATTCTCCAACTACTGGAATTATAATTCGACTCCGACATAAAAAAGTCAAACCCTCGGTCAAACTTTCTAAAAATCGTCTATTTTATGACTTTCGCCGAGTGACCCCGAAATGACCTACGTACCTCCCATTCCACTTTCGAACACGCTCACAACACCAATACCACCATACATGATGATTCCCAGACTCGAAATGGCAAATGGACATTGATAACATTGAGATACACCTCAACCCAAATTTATGAAATTCTTCCAAAATGCCAACTTCCATAATAGAAGGTGAAATGCTCCCGGGGTCATCCAAAACCCAACCCGGACATACGCCAAAGTCCAGAATCATCATACGAACCTGCTAGAACCTTCAAATCCTAATTCCGAGCTCATTTACTCAAAAATTCAATCTTAGTCAATTCTTCAAACTTAAAGCTTCCGGAATGAGAATTTTCTTTCCAAAACGACTCCGAACTTCCTGAAATTCAATTCCAACCACGCCAACGAGTCATAATACATGAAATGAAGTTGCTCATGTCCTCAGATTGTCGAACGACGTGCTAAAGCTCAAAACGACCAGCCGAGTCGTTAAATTCTCTCCCACTTAAACATATGTTCGTACTTGAACGTGCCAAAAACTCGTGTACCTGCCCGTGCCACAACAACCCAATCGAATACATTTGCTCGAACAACTATGAAGATATCCTCTTTTATTTAGGCAAATGAGACTTAGAGCCTGATTCTAACATCCGAACTCTTAACCAGTCCAACTTCCCATATACGAACACCGTATCAATCACCACACGATGCATCAGGGCATGACTGCATGCCTTTGCTGGATTCTCACCATGCACACATCATTCACAGGACCCAAATAACAATCTCTGGCCATAATAACCGACATTCCCCGAATTTCATGCTCACAATGCCCCTCATGACATATATAAGTCCTTTTCCCACTCTTAGAATACCACCATGTCGAAAGATGTGCGTAAAAATCCATAACCATCTGCCGAGTCAATAAATCATTAAATCTTTCCTATTAACTAGAATCAACACCTCTATATGGACCAAATAGTTGTATTTGTTCTTTAATATACTTCACATAATCTTATCGCCCTGATCCCTGATCCAATAATCTCGTCTCACATAGTATGAACCGCTCAGGCAACAAGTCACCCAAGGCATGACCAAAAGTCTCATATGATGCCACAACGTGCCAATAGGCCACAACCCGAACGTGACACATAAGAAAAGAGAACTCTGGAAGGAACTAATCAACTCACACAACTAATATGAACTTTCCTCGGAAAATAGGAAGCGAAACACAAGAAAATAGATATAGGGAACCGTACTCAACATCACACTGTTGCGGCGTTCAACACGATCCAAATAAAATGTTCGTGGCGCCGTGCCACCCGATCAAAATAACATAACCGTGGAGGCGTGCCACCCAATCCACACATAAAATCCAAATAAGGAAATATTTGACGAGCTAAATCGCTCCTTTCCACAAAATATCGAATATCAGTCACAAGCACGCTAAGGGCATAATACCATATTGGGGAGACAGATAGAGCCATAAGCTACAAAACTCAAGCACAACTGACGTGCGAAATATGATCTTATTCTCAAGAGCCATCCTGCTCCCATAACAACATCACTATGTGGAACCTCAACACATAAGAAATTATCAAGTCGTTCCGCAGCTCGCACGACACAACATAATACTACATACAATAGCCGACGATAGAACAACATCCGATGTTCTAGCATTCCTCCCTGAGGAGCGCTATCCTGAATTTAACACACCTGGCCCACATAGAGCCCATAATCATATTGAGATTCATCCACAGACCTCAAGCCGATCCTGATCGCACCACGCTAGGCTAGTAACCATTCCAGGGTCCATAATAACCCCCTTTCTCCCATAATGTACATGAACAACCATCATAACCGGAGTAAACTTCCTCATTCCGCAACCAAATGACTCGAGCGCCCTCCAAGCATAAATTCACAAATAAGCAATACTACCACATCCTTTATACTTGGTCTAAATCTTCAATCAATTAAGTGACTACATGTCACACGTATACAATTTTCCCATGAGATATGCTTCCACGACCTTTCACACAAGGTAGCAAGTCTGCACATCCATGCCACCGGTCACACTAACGTTGTAACACAAACGAAGAATCCATAACCAGGATGCAAAGCATATTTCATAGAACAACGCTCTCAGGTGAAGATGAAGGCAACACCAGCTTACTCTAAACTTTCAAATCCCTTTCCTGCTCATCCGTGCTCGTGACATCCTTGTCCGCCGAACCGTAAATATTGAATCCTCAACCTCCAAATCCCACGCTACTTGATGCACTTAATCACGCCAACGCGCAGGAGTACAAGAATTTCATCTCAACTCTTGAACCACTACTAGAGTAAACACTTCATATATAAACTTTCTACTTTACTCATTCCAAGAAAACCATAATCACAAATGATTGAATTCTCAAGTAGTGGTCTAAACCACCACTGCCCTCCCAGGATCCGCCTACACATCACATGCCATAATACCTAACTACTCCCAAATAAAACTAATTACGGCGACCGTCAAGCCTCGCACGTACCGTCAGGAATCACATGCATAATCTCATCACACTGGAGGTACTAGTCATTGCCACCATCATGCCAATTCGACTATGTATAACATACCTGACTTCTTCTAACTTATGCTAACTTGTCTTAGAAATAAATATAACTCCACTCAACATGTAACGACTCAATCAGCACTCCTCTCGAGTGGCCTTGTATCACGAGACCATGCTATCTCAAATCCCACAACACATATCATACCATTATTGTGCGCATGCTCGCATACTCAACTGATACATCCATTCCAAAAATTCATCTACAAATCCGAATTTTGCAAGTCAAAAATATCATAGAACATTCCGAGCCTCTTATCAATAACTATTGCAAAAGCTTGATTGTTAACCATACCGCGGACTTGAGTATTTAGACACTGCATTCTAACCTTATTGAGAGTCACCCACTCTGAATTGGCCCCAAATACAATAAACTCCAAGGCTCTTCTAGCACATTAACACCCTCTCAACGAAACACATGACTGAATCACTACCCTTATATCTCACATATGTACTAAGCATAATTCCTGAATATTTTCCAAAGCCTAAACCTGATTAAATAAGGCCAACTTTTGCACACAATTTCCAAACCATATGCTCAATTACCCCTTATGTTCTTTTCCCTTAGCTATTATAACTCACTGATACTTAGATAACCAGAAACCGCACATGTAAACAACCACTCAGTCCAATCATATACTGTGGGTCTCTCCCACATAGCTTGAAGCTATAATTACATAACCCTGAGAACCACCGAGGTTCCTCCTTCCCCCACTGACATCAGCTAATAGTCCAAAAACACATTCCAAACTCGAAGTCATGTTGCACCTAAATAAAATATGTGGCCTAGTCGTTGTCTATCATGAATTCCCCAAAATGCTTGCAGACTTTCCTCAAGGCATGTGACCATCCTACCACAAAACTCATATGTTACTTTGAAACTCTCCCACTTTGGCCAAGCTCACCCCTTTAAGCAACTACTCGACTTTCGCTTCTCACACCTAGCCTGCTAGAAATTTAACCACCGCTTGACACCTCCCTTATGTTCTTCCTCATCCTTTGTTGCCCATCTGTTGCCTTAGATCAATGTCTATCTCTTTAGTACTTGAACAAGTAACTCACTGCTAGCATCATAACTTTCCGAAGGTCATCTTTCTCGAGCCGTTGACATTAGAAAACCGATACAATCACGAACCACCGCACACAGTGACCTCTAGAAGCCGCTTCCCGGACACCATTTCACAATACTGTGCCATGAAGGCAAGTCTGAATAAGATCATAACACCGGATAACGTAACACATTCAATCAAGTACGACGACACCACGTCGTAGATGAAAATTCCATCACACTTGAAAAGACCAAGTCTCATTACTCTATTAACCCAAACCTAAACATTTATAGTCTAATTGCCTTTCCTCCGCCATAAATAAAATAACGAAATCTCGGAATCACGCTCTGAGAAGACATCTTTTCAAGTCATTCACTGTCCCAACACATGGGCAAGCATCCTACCACCACGTCAATTACTGCGTGATAACCATTCATGAGCATCATAACAACCTGAGCATAGCCTCAAAGCTCTTAGAAATACAACTACTGAGCTGAAACAACACAATATCCTTCCGTAAAGCAATGACAATAGCCCCAACCAACTATGCATGGAGAAACATCGCACACCACATATGTAGTATCATTATAGTTCTTCACTTCTAAATTTATATCAAATGCTTCGCATCACAAAAGATTGAATAGTAAAGAGGCAATGGCATAAGCATCAAAGGAATCAAATCGCACGATGGAGAATCAAGAAGGGAAGAGCTCTTAACAGCTCTGTAGCCTCTCGAAGATAAGTACAGACATCTCTGTACCGATACGCAAGACTCTACTAGACTTGCTCATGACTCGTGAGACCTAAGGGAACCTGTGCTCTGATACCATGTTGTCACGACCCAAAATCCAATTAAAGGCCGCGATGGCGCCGGACACCACTGTCAGGCAAGGCAACACTAAAAGTTGATTGAATCTCTATTTTTAATATTTTGAAACCATTTATTTTCACTACACTAAATAATAATTAATGAACTTTACTGAGCAAATATCAGTGTCTTACTAAATTTAAATAATCATTAAATCCCAAAGTCATCCCAGAACCCGGTGTCACAAGTGCATGAGCAATTTCCAAGGAAACACATAAAATACAAAAAACGTCCAGAATACAAATGTGACAGTAAAATAATACAACACAATACTCTGAAGGAGACTCTTCTAGTTGCGAGTCGTCTCAAGATAAGAACCTCACCTAAGTCCCCCTATCAGCCATGTCACTGCGTCGAGCGGGGCCACTAGATATGAATGTACCTATGCAACAAAAATGCACAGCAAGTGTAGTATGAGTACGAAGACAACATGTACCCAGTAAGTATCCCACCTAACCTCGAAGAGGTAGTGACGAGGTGTTGACTTCGACACTTACTAAAGACAAATTTAATATAATTAAATTTGGTGCTAAACACAGATGTTATACTCAAATAAAAAAAACAATAGGAGAGGTCAACCTTTTCCATAAAGCACAAATCTCAATTTTCGTCATTTCAATTAACAACTTATATCTCAAGGCAACTAAATCGTGCGAAGTCACAGAAGTACCAGCAAATATCATGCGCACGAGATGTCGTGGGTCGTACGACCCGATCCAACAATAATAAAATGTGCACTGCCGAAGGGTCGTATGTCGCGAACCATAGATGCATCTATTAACTTGCCGTGGCGTACGGTCCGCTCCCATGAAAGTAGTGGAAACAGTCAACCCGCTCGCGGAATATATTTTTGACGCGGTTACACATAACCATACACATTCAAACAGTCAACTCCGACTACATCGAGAAAAGAATTACCCAAAGATATGACAATTTCTCTTTTAATGGTCAAGAAGATGGTGTCTAATCTTTTTAGAAATTCATTTGCCAAATTCGATATGATTTAAGCATCTTAATTTATCAGTAAAATCACAAGTTCGGCAAGTAAATCATGCTTTTGGGTCCTAGACTACCCGGACATAAGCATTATAATAGCTACACACGGACTCTTATCACCTCGTGCGTACGTAGCCACCACAAATACTGGCACATAAATAATTATTTAACCTATGAGGAGACTTACCTCTCTCAGAAGTTCCATAACCGGCTTCGAAGTCCTTCATACGACACAAATTGATGCACAAAGCCCCAAAACTATCCAAATAATGGGCAAACCAATGAAAGTATACTCTAATACTTATAACAATTAAATTCATATAAACTCCCAACTTCGCTAAACAAGTTGACAAAATTTCCCTCGCACCCACATCTCGGAATCCGACGAAACTCATAATATCTGACAACCCATTCCGATACGAGTTCAACCATGCAAAACCTATTGAATTCCGACATCAGATTGGCTTTCAAATCTTAAATTTTTATTTTTGGAAGATTTGCTTAAAATCAGATTTTTCTTCAATAAATTCATGGATTCACGATGTAAATGAGTATTGAATCATGAAATATAATCAATATAGGTAAGGAACACTTACCCCAATGTTTTCTGGTGAAAATTTCCCAAGAACCATGCTCTAAAAATCCAAAACAAAATGAAGGAAATGAGCATTTTTGGTCTTCACGTAAGCCAGCTTTTGACAACTCAGCAAGTCACGTGGACACCGGAAAACGTGACAGCTGGATGTGATTCTTTGAATAGGTACGGTACAAAGAGGCATACCCCACGAACTTATCAGCCACGGGAAACTCAACTTGATCAAAACGGTATAGAGGCCCGGTCTGAATGAATCTAGACAAGGCTACAGGCAGATTCAAGGACCACAATTGATTACTCGAACGTTATATAACCGAACCTCAATTACCGTTATCCTTTGTAACGCCTCATTAATGTCGTAATTAGTCATTAATGAGTAACCATAGCAAGAGTCGTATGTTATAAGAATCTCATATATAATGAGGGAAATACAGCTTGTAAAGGCATCTGATTCTTGAATACAATTAACTTTACGATTTTTTTATTTCTGCAATACTGTCTATTATTCATTTTTCTTCATTACTTTGATTATCAGTAACCCGTATTCATCTTAAAAATAAGCTTTAGTCAAAAGGTCTAATTCTTTGGTTAAACAGATTGGTTCTGTTACTGGGAATCTGATAATCTTTGTTTACTTTTCAAGTGATATCCTCTGAATTATGTCAAACTCAAACGACAACAACCAGCAAAGGAGTGGAACTCCACGTGGTTCGAGGGAGCAATCCCTAGAAAGGCCCAATAACAACAATGGTGATCATGATCAAACTGTGGAACATGATCGTGTAAAGCAAATGATTGCAGAGTATGTGAGCCAAAGTTTTCAAGAATTTGCGAGAGGATTACTGGCCGCATTACCTACACCGCCGTACCACCCCCCAATAACACTATCACCATGGAAAATCCTCAGTCTAGGTTGGGAAACTTAGGAAGAGGAGATACTCCTAATGAATCTCTCGAAACGAGACCAGGTATATCTAATAACTCAGAATTACAAAATTTACTGCTAACCATGTAGAAACAGATGAAGGAGCAGAACGATCGCAACGAACAAATTCTTGGAGTACCACCTATCATCAAAGGCATCGATGTTTATAGATATTCTCAACAACCTTGGAAGACAAGTACGACACCCTTGTCTATACCCAAGAAGTTTAAAATGCCTAACGTTCCCAAATATGATGGGACAACTGACCCACGCGACCATGTGACTACTTTCACTACTGGGGTAAAAGGCAACGACTTAACGAAACAAGAGATTGAATCAGTTCTTGTCAAAAAATTTGGAGAAACACTTACCAAAGGAGCCCTAACCTGGTATTCTCTTCTCCCTTAAAATTCTATTGACTCTTTCACTGAGCTTGCAGATTCTTTTATAAAAGCACAGTCTAGTGCACAAAATGTTGAGAAGACAATTGAAGACATATTCAAAATAAAACAAGGAGAAATGGAACTACTCCGTGAGTTTGTAGAAAGGTTTCAACGAGAAAGAATGCAGTTACCCAGGGTGCCTCATAATTGGGTAGACATGGCATTTGCAAGCAACCTAAACGATAAAAGCTCAGAATCCACGAGACGACTTAAGGAAAGTCTAAGAGAATTCCCCGCTACAACATGGAACGATGTATATAACATGTACAATACTAAACTCGGAATATAAGAAGATATCATTGCTCGTTTGAGAGATGAAGATCATTCTAGATCGAGACGTCCTGAATCAGATAGAATATCAGGTAAAAACAGGTACGATCCTTACTTAGGACCTGGGGACGCGATATCCACCACAGGTTCGAAAACACTAGGTCGGACTATAGACCACAAGGAAGAGACATAGTCTCGTCCTCGTCTAGATCCAGAAAAGATCGAGATGAACGACCTAGAGGTAGTACTCAAATTGGGATCATACCTTTAATATAAGTACTACTAAACTTGTCCCAATATTGAGGAACATGGGAGACAAGGTTAAGTAGCCCAAAGAGATGCGGTCAAATCCAAGCAGAAGAAACCCATATCACTGGTGTGAATTTCTCAACAATCATGGGCACAAAACTGCGTATTGCAGATTTTTACAAGGTGAAGTAGAAAATTTATTAAAACAGGGCTATTTAACAGAATTATTTAGTGGTAAAGGTAAACAGGCATATATGAGGAACAGGTAGGAGCCCCCAAAGCCTCCTTCTCCAAAACGAACCTTCAACGTTATACACGGGGGTGAAGAAGTAAACAGAGTGATTTGCAAAACAACCACAAAGTTCACAATTAAACATGGGAAACGGGCTCGTGAAAATATTGAAGAACACGATATAACTTTCGATGATGCAGATATCAGCGGATTAATGCTTCTGCACAACGATGCTCTGGTAATATCTTTACTTATTCATGACACTAACTTAAAAAGAGTGTTGATTGATCCAGGCAGTTCAGTCAATATCATTTTGCTGAGAGTCATGGAAGAAATGATACTGGGGAATCAAGTAATCCCAAAAGCGCGAGCCATATCAGGGTTTGATAACTCTACGGTTATAACAAAAGGAGAAATTGAGCATAGCACTTATACTGAGGGGTGATCAAAAGTGCCAAGTTCAATGCCATCGATACTGACATGGCTTATAACGTGATCATTGGAAGGCCGTGGATCCACGACATTAAAGCGATACCCTCCACGTTGCATCAGGTAATTAAATTCCCCTCTGAATGGGGGATTCAACAAATCAAAGGCGATCAGCAGACCGCACGTAATATAAACTCTGTGGTTCACTAGAACAAGAAAATAGAGGTGGAAGAATTATGAGATAAGGGAATCTCCCAAGCAGGAAACGCCGCCCAAACGGGCATGGACGAAATTACTACCCAAATAGGTACGGAAGGTATTATTGCTGAAATAGGTACGAAAGAAAATACTTACGAGAAGGAGAATAAAGTTACCACGGAAGGTGTACTATACCACACAGATGCAGATTCCAGACCGGACGTCATTCATGAACCAGAGGAAGATGAGCATATCAAAACAACTACGGAGGAGCTCGAAGCTGTTCCATTATCTGAACAAAAGCCTGAGCAGAAAGTGTATATAGGCACGAGGCTAGGCCCCGCTCGAAGAGGTAAGTTAATTGATTATTTAAAGGCTAACGCAGACTACTTTTCGTGGTCCCACTCAGATACGACAAGCATCCCACCAGAAGTGATGATTCATAAACTAAATGAAGATATATCCTTCGTACCTGTTAATCAGAAGAAAGAAAGCAAAGACCATTCAAGAACCAAGTGATCGACGAAAAGGCACAGAAACTCTTGAAGATTGGTTTGATACGAGAGGTAACGTACCCTAACTGGTTAGCAAACACCGTGGTAGTACCTAAAAATAATGGCAAGTGGAGAGTATGCGTAGATTATACTGACCTAAATAAAGCATGCCCCAAAGATTCATTCCCTTTGCCGCATATAGATCAAATGATTGATGCCACAGCAGATCATGAATTATTAAGCTTCTTAGATGTATATTGATCACGCTCGACTATGTCTTATAAAAGACTAAGCGGGCATTGCAAATATAATCCGGGGTATTATGCCCAGAGTCGATCCCACAGGGAATTTACGTTTCAATCAAGTCTATAGAATACGCATCCTTTACTTAATAAATTCTCTCAAGACTTTTTGACTATAAATTGGTGATGTTTTACAAATTCTACTGACAATAATAATAACTAACAATGTGTTGTAAACAATTATGATAATTGGCTAAGGCTATGGTTTCCCCCATTGGTAAACTTACTTCTCAGATATTTCATATAACTTGATTAATTATCTCTATCAATCATGAATACTCTATCTTCCATAAATCTCTCTCAAGTAATTATGATAATTTACTAGACGCACTCTCTCAAGTTACGCTAGCTAGATTGCATTACAGTTCACTTTAGATTGCANCGTCTATACTCCGGGAGTGGTTTTGTTCAATCAATTACCTAAATATGTACTCTCTCTCAAGTAGATACATACTAAATAGGAACAGCTAATTGATGGCCATTCAATTAACTACAACAAGAACGTAGTTGAACAAATAGAGATGAACAATCAACCAAACTATATTAATATCACCATAAATTTTTCCCCCAACGGGTTCCACCAAAACCCTAGATTAAGAAAATTAGCTACTCATATTCATTAGAATCAATTCTAAAATAACTTGCATAATTGAATTACAGAGTAATGAAATAAGGAGATAAAAATCAATGTGTTTGCTTTGCTGAGTAGTAATCCACATGCTTTTCTTCACTTTAATGGCTTCCGCCCCTTCAAGTTGTGTTTTTGGGTCTATTTATATGTTTGGGATAAACCCTAAATGCGTAGGAGACTTCTATTCCAACCGGGAAATACTTAAAACTCTTCAAAACTCGTATTTTACCGGATCAGGGGCCAGGCGTTACAGGCCAAACGCCTAGATAACGCCTGGCCAGGGGTGGCGTTTGGGCCCTGACGCCTGGATAACGCCAGGCTGGGGCTGGCGTTTGGGCTCTAGCGCCTGGATAATGCCAGACTATGCATGACCTTAAGGCTGAAACGCCCGGCTATAGCCCGGTGCACTCCTCTTCGCCCCTTGAGTGTATTTTCGATGTATTTGCATCCATTTAGCACGACTTCCATCTCCAATTCACCTACACATGAAATAGACTCCATTATCCACATAAAAAGTGTATTTTTATCACTAACGCACATAAAATGTAAGGCATATAACGTGTTAAACCATGAACTCTAGCCACGCATAAATACCCCACACTTAAATATTTGCTCGCCTTCGAGCAATCAGACTACACTCATGTACACAACTTATTAAGCAAATCTCTTAACACGTTATACCAAGAATTTTTTAAAACATTTCAAGCACAGAGGTGTGACATCCTCGCTTCAATAGTCGACTCACATATACCATGCTTTAATCACAATGCAATCACTACTCTAACTCAAGGGTCAACAACATAACCTTTCCTTCATGAATCATGTCCCCTCACCAAATCAAAGAGCTAGTTCCACACACAATCAACTTTAAGAACACTTAGGAACTCAAGATAGAAAGAATTCACTCGCTCTCAGAAATAATATTCATATGCCACAAAAGATGCACTATAGGCTTGCCCGTAGTGTACTACTCTACTAATCGAGCTCATTCGGTCTAGGATCAAGTAGGACTTTATTTTGTTGTAATGTAGGATGCGGGAAGGGTAGGATACATTTGGATATAAGAGTGACTACACCTCCCTAAGCACATTAATACATATACTTTCGCATTCAACCTCAAACTTATATTAAGCCAAACTCCACCTTCACAACAATGTTATTACCCCATACTTCTTTAAGCACGATTACATTAAGAGTCACCACATATATTTTTCCTTCACAATAATACAACTATTTTTTTTCTTCTTTTTATCTTTTTTTTTTTCTCAAGTGACTCTTAATTTTTCAAACAATGCACCTTTCTCCTAATTTCAATTATTCCCCTCAAAAACCAACCTACCACCCCACACTTTAACTTTTCCATATTTCATCACTTTTTTTTTGTGCTTGCGAGAGGTGACAAAGTTCAAATATATGATCGATTCAATTGAAGGGGCATGGCTTGTAATGTGGTTGCCAAAGAAACATGATTATAGGATCAACGGGGTTAACTACGATACATAACAATTAGGTGGGTAAAATATATATATCTGGCTCAACAAAGAAATGCCTATATCACTTTCAAGACTGAACAAAACTTCTATTTCACTTTGCACACACACGGGGCAAGTTCTAGACATCAAATGCAATGCACAGAATAACATACAAACCTCACAGACACATGGCACATAACTCACTCAAGATTCGATCTATCACGACACTCCGGTCAAAGCAGTTAAGCAAATCTTAAGAATTCCTTATTTAAGGTATTTATCCTGGAGTCAAAAAATTGAGGCTAAGTGTCACAACCATGGTACTGACTATTCTCAAGGCATTAGCATGTTTCGAGATATTGCTACTATTAAGCCCTCAACCATGTGATTCCTACTCCTAAAATTTAAAAACTATCTACACCCGGTTCAATTAAAAACCCTTGGAAAAGAACTGTGGTCCAATGAAAAACCAAGGGGGAATTACTACACTACCTAAAACAAAAAAATCTTTTTGGTGTTTTTGTTAGACTTACTTCCCTCAAGAGAACTGTCTAAGAGATCCATCGTTGGGAAGAGTCCCCATATTTCTAATAAATGTATTTGTTTTACTAAAAAGACATAACAGCTAAAAACAAAAAAACTACAAATATTCACTGAACATAAAAGGTAAAAACAAACGAAATAAAACTTTTACTACCAATCTTCACAATTTAAACAAGTAAAAGAATTCACAACAAAACATATATATACAACCAACACAATTCACAACAAAACATATATATACAGCACGCCACACTTAGTTCATGCACTGTCCTCAGTTCATCATGTATAGACAAAGCAAAAAGTAAAACAAGGTGCAAGATACTTCCTGGTCACTCAGCGTCATCATCATCGAACGCTCTCCATTCCTCTTCAAACTCATCTTCACCATTATCATCCTCATCCGGGCGCATTAGCTCCGCATCAGAATCTTCAGGTGTGTTTATTTCTTCATCATCTGAGAGCCTGTATCCCTCACTTGCTCCTGTCATCTACTGAGCATGAGCATTGAGTGGGTATCTCTGATCCAGCTCGTCCCTTTCATTAACTAATGTTGGACGACCTCCTATGCGCAACCGCAAATCCATCATCCAATAGAGATGGGCCATGAAGCTATCATCCCTGGCATAGTGCTCAGCATTGGTCAGTGCAGACTCTTCTTTCAGTCTTAAGCCAATGATGTCAGTTTCCCGGGTGAGTTGTTGATCAATAATGTGGTCAAAGTCGGGTTCAACCGCTACCTTTTTATCTAGCAGAAACTGAGTCAGGAAATTCAGGAAAGGGATACGATCAATTCTATTGTTGGAACTCACCAATCCCATTTGATAGTGAATCAGGTTTTCACTTGCTGCCCTGTCATGAAGAAGTAGAGCACACAAATCCTCTCTCGGCTGATTAAGGTGTCATGGGTGCATGGTAGTATCCGTGCATTAATCAGTTTCAACCATACCTGTGTTTCAGCCTTCATCTTATTCTTGGGAAACAATTTATGGCAATTAGTGGTTCTATCCCGAATCCAAGCAGCCTTGGAATCAACCCCACAAAGTGTATGCCTCGCTTCTCTATAGTTATGATGGCGGATAAATTGCTCTAGAGGCTCCACTGGAACGTTTGGTGAACCTAAGAAATCACATATGGCCTTGGCCGAAAAATCCACCAAGGGCCCACGAATTGGCACCAATTCTTCCTTGTCCTTAGGGTCAAACCCTGCATAGAATTCCTGAACTAAATTGAGGTTGATGTTGCCATGGTGTTTGAACACATATCCCAGACCCAATTCATGGATGCTCCTCCAAATTCCTGGGAATTTAGTTATAAGAGAACCCTACTTGATAGCTCATTCCGGGTGGACATGCTTAGGCTTGCAACGAGCATATCATTTCCTGGAGTGTGGTGGTATGCTGTTGACACCATATTCCTTTTGGCCAACGGGTCGGTGCCTCATAGCAGCCACAACAGCTACTGCTTCCTCACCAGCCATGCTAGAAGTAGCATCTCCTCCTTTTCTTTTCTTTTGAGGTGGTGGGGGTTTTGATTTGGTTTTCGGTGGGGCCGGAGATGTGGCCTTTCCCTTGCGGTGGCTCTTCTGGGTAACATTGTTTTACCTGCACAATTTTTCAATAATAAATGAGTGTCACAAAGTATATGCTATCCGTTTTTGCACTTTGCGAAGGTTACTAAGACTTCACCGAGTTTATGACAATTGACACACATTGCTACCTATTGGCTTCTTGTGAGCCACTTTTCATTTAAACTTTCATGTCATTCAAGATTCATGACGCTAGTGGTGTATTTCCCGGAGACTCGGGCTCCAAACGGGACATGTATTTCCATCAAGGGATTGCCTCATGTACCCAAATCAATTTGGGATTCCATAATACCACTTAATTTCACCATTTCATCTCATTCCTAAAATTTTTCTCGACTTGGCGTGCATAACACCATACAACATATTTCAAGAACTTCATAAACCCATAAACAATTCATCATGAAATCAGGGATACACTTTTCATCTGCTCAAATTCGAGTCAATAAAGGATAGGGCTAGAATCATACCTCACGGATTGATGTGTGTTAGCCAGATGAAGTGCACCACGAAATTTAACCTGTGCAAATCTTGTGTATGTGGTAGGTGATAATGAGGTTTTAAAGGTGCTGTGTGTTGAAGAAGTGAAGATGAGTGTGTCAAGCTATGTGGTTTGATGTGGGTATTAGAGACAATCAATGTTTGGGTGTGTGCTTAGGAGTCAAACTTGCTTGAGAGAGAGTTAGGAGATGAAAAAATAGGAAGAGGGAACGTACCTGGCTTAGTCGTGCATTTTAATCAGAAAGCCCGGGCACCCTAGCGTTAGCCAGGCGTTTCCCTCTTAACGCCAGCCTTCCCCTGGCGTTCGCCAGGCGTTTCCCTCTTAACGCCAGCCTTCCCCTGGCGTTAGCCAGGCGTTTCTCTCTTAATTCCATCCTCCCCCTAGCGTTAGCCAGGCGTTTGGGGCTTAAAGCCGGCTTACCCCCGGCTATGTTTCCACCTTCTGTCATGCAAAAACACTCCACCTTTTGCCCGAATTCACCTGCAAGCTCGTTAGTACATATAATTACACGTACTTCTAGCTACTATAAGATTTACTACGCATTGGGTTGCCTCCCAACAAGCGCCTTATTTAATGTCGTGGCACGACGATTACAACAAATCAATAGGTTGCCTCCTATGAAGCGCCTGATTTAACTTCTTGGCACAACGAAGTATAAAAGCTATTTAAGGATTGTCTGGTGTTTTAGGTTCACCCAGTTGCACAATAGCCAACACATTGGCTTCAGTCATTCCCACATATCTTTTTAATCTCTGTCCATTGACCTTGAAGGTGTTAGACTCATTTTCAGCAGTAATCTCCACAGCACCATAAGGAAATACGTTGACCACTTTAAANGAAAGATTCTTAATCTTGAATTATACAATAATATCTTGTCTCCTGGTCTGAAATCCCGGTCAACAATATTTTTATCATGAAGTCTCTTCATTCGTTCCTTATATAACTTAGTCCTTTCAAATGCTTGGCTTCTGAATTCTTCTAGTTCTTGTAATTCTGTGATTTGATTTTTTTCCAACAGTATCGAAATCTAGATTCAGCTGCTTCAATGCCCACCAGGCTTGATGTTCTAGTTCGACGGGCAGGTGACAGGCCTTACCAAATACCAACTTGTATGGAGACATATCGATTGGTGTTTTAAATGCGATTCTGTAGGCCCAGAGGGAATCATCAAGTTTCTTCGCCCAATCAGTTCTTGTGGCGTTACACACCCTTTATTTCCCGGTTTGATACCCCAACCTGCCCGCTAGTTTGGGGGTGATATGGGGTTGCTACCTTGTGACGTACGTCATATTTAGCAAGCAACTTTGCCAAAACACAATTGCAGAAATGCGTGCCTCCATCACTTATAATGGCCCTTGGTGTCCCAAAGCGGGTGAATATATTCTTATTTAAGAACCCCACCGCCACTTTTGCATCATTGGTGGGGAATGATGCCACTTCTACCCATTTCGACATGTAATCTACAGCAACAAGTATATACTTATTGCCGTATGAGATGACAAAAGGACCCATTAAATCTATCCCCCAAACATGGAACACTTCTACCTCTTGTATTGGATTCATTGGCACTTCATGACGACGGGATATGTTCCCCGTACTTTGGCATTCAGTGCACCCTTTCACCCATTGATGGGCATCTCTGAACACAGTGGGCCAATAAAAACTGACCTCCAACACATTAGGTATTGTTCGGACTCCTCCAAAACGTCCTCCATAAGGAGCTACGTGACAAGCCTGCAAAATAGCATATTGTTCTATCTCGGGGACGCACCTCCGGATCATGTTATCTATGCAAATTTTAAACAAATAAGGTTCATCCCAATAGTAGTTACGGCTATCACGATAAAATCTTTTCTTTTGTACAGAGGAGAGCTCATAAGGGTTAGTGCCGCAAACCAGGTAATTAGCAATGTCTGCATACCATGGCACCTCTCTTACATTTGTGGCCAGCAGCTGCTCATCTAGAAAGGTTTCCAAAATATCCTCAGCCTCAGGTGCCTGTTCAGCACCTTCGAGGCGTGATAAATGATCAGCGACTTGGTTCTCCGTTCCCTTCCGACCACGAATTTCCAAGTCAAACTCTTGCAAAAGCAGCACCCAACGAATTAGGCGTGGCTTAGATTCTCTTTTCTCAACCAAGTACCTAATGGCTGCGTGATTAGTGTAGACGATCACTTTTCACCCGATCAGGTAGAACCTGAATTTGTCAAATGCAAATACTACACCCAACATTTGTTTTTCTGTTACCGTGTAATTCAGCTAAGCTCCACTCAATGTCCTACTTGCGTTGTAAATTGGGTGCATTACCTTATCTTTTCGCTGGCCCAACACGGCTCCTACAACATAGTCACTTGCGTCACGCATGAGTTCAAATGGTTGCTCCCAGTCGGGGGAAACTATAATCGGTGCAGTGAATAGCTACTTCTTTAGCTTCTCAAACGCTACACTAAAATCATCAGAAAACACAGAAGGGTTATCTTTTTCTAGTAACTTACAGAGAGGGTTGGCAATTTTGGAGAAATCTTTGATGAATCAGCGGTGGAATCTGACATGTCACAGGAAGCTACTGATCACGCTCAACTATGTCTTATAAAAGACTAAGCGGGCATTTCAAATATAATCCGGGGTATTATGCCCATAGTTGATCCCACAGGGAATTTACATATCAATCAAGTCTTTAGAATACGAAACTTTTACTCAATCAATTCTCTCAAGACTTTTGAATATAAATTGGTGATGTTTTACTAATTCTACTAACAAAATTAATAAACTAACGATTAATTAACAATACGGTGTAAACAATTATAATAAAGGTCTAAGGCTATGGTTTCCCCCGCTGGTGAACATCCTTCTCGGATATTTCATATAACTTGATTAATTATCTCCATCAATCATGAACACTCTATCTACCATAAATCTCTCTCAAGTCTTTATGATAATTTACTAGACGCACTCTCTCAAGTTACGCTAGCTAGATTGCATTACAGTTCACTTTAGATTCCACCCGAAGTATCGTTATTTCTAATCCAAATTCTAAACCCTCGGTTATGACTTTCGTCTATACTCCGGGAGTGATGTTGTTCAAACAACTACCTAAATATGCACTCTCTCTCAAGTAGATACATAATAAATAGGCACTGTTAATTGAGGGCCCTTTCAATCAACTACGACAAGAACGTAGTTGAACAAATAAAGACTAGTCAATCAATCAAAGCTATATTAATATCACAATAAGTTCATCCCCAATGGGTTCCACCAAAACCCTAGATTAAAAAAAATTACTTACTCATATTCATAAGAATCAATTCTAAAATAACTTGCATAATTGAACTACAAAATAACAAATAAAAGCTATAAAAATCAACGTTTGCTTCACTAAGTAGTAATCCACAGGTTCTTCTTCCCTTCAATAGCTTCTTCTCTCTTCAAGTTGTCTTTTTGGGTATATTTATATGTTTTGGGATAAACCCTAGCCGCTTAAGAGACTTCTATTTCAACCAGGAAACACTTAAAACCTTTAAAACTTAGAATTGACATGACCTCGGGACCCAGGCGTTTGGGCTCAAACGCCCCCTTAAAGCTAGGGCAGACCTGGCGTTAGGGGCCAAACGCCCCACGAATGCCAGGGTCAGCCTGGCTTTAGGGTCCAAACGCCCCACTAACGCCCGGGTTGGTCTGGCTTTAAGGCGAAAACGCCTGGCTATAGCCCGGGTCACTCCTTTTCCACTCCCGAGCGTATTTTCGACGTTCATGCATCCATTTAGCCCGGTTTCCATCTCCAATTCACCTACACATGAAATAGACTCCATTATGCACATACAAAGTGTACTTTTATCATTAATGCACATAAAATGTAAGGCATAAAACGTGTTAAACCATGAATTCTAGCCAAACATCAATACCCCACACTTAAACATTTGCTCGTCCTCGAGCAATCAAACTACACTCATGTACACAACTTATTAAGTAAATTCCTTAACACGTTATACCAAGAATTTTAAAAACAGTTTAAGCACAAAGGTGTGACATCCTCGCCTCAATAATTGACTCACAAATACCATGCTTTAATCACAATTCACTAACTACTCTAACATAGATGTCAACAACATTACCTTTCCTTCCTGAATCATGTTCCCTCACCATATCAAAGAGCTAGTTCCTCGCACAATAAAATTTAAGAACACTTAGGAACTCAAGATATAAAGAATTCACTCGCTCTCAGAAATANCACCCCATACTTCTTTTAAGCACAATTACATTAAGAGTCACCACATATATTTTTCTTTCACAGCAATACAACTGTTTATTCCCCTCAAAAACCAACCTACCACCCCACACTTTAACTTTTCCATATTTTATCACTTTTTTAGTGCTTATGAGAGGTGACAAGGTTCAAATATATGATCGATTCAAACAAAGAGGTATGGCTTGCAATGTGCTTGCCAAAGAAACTGGATTATAGGCTCAACGGGTTTAACTACGATACATAATAATTAGGTGGGTAAAATATATATATAGTTGGCTCCACAAAGAAATGCCTATATCACTTCCAAGACTGAGCAAAATTTCTATTTCTCTTTGCACACACACGGGGCAAGTTCTAGACATCAAATTCAATGCATAGAATAACATACAAACGTCACACACACTTGACACATAACTCACTCAGGATTGGATCTATCACGACACTCCAGTCAACGCAGTTAAGCAAATTTTTAGAATTCCTGATTTAAGATATTTATCCTGGAGTCAAAAAAATGAGCCTACGCGTCACAACCAAAGTACTGACTATTCTCAATGCATTAGCACGATTAGAGATATTTCTACTATTAAGCCCTTAACCATGTGATTCCTACTCTTAAAAATTAAAAACTACCTACACCCGGTTCAATTAAAAACCATTGGAAAAGAACTGCGGTCTAAAGAAAAACTAAGGGGGAATTACTACACTACCTAAAACAAAAAATCTTTTTGGTATTTTCTCTAGACTTACTTCCCTCAAGAGAACTGTCTAAGAGATCCATCGTCGGGAAGAGTCCACATATTCTGTTTTGTTCTACCTAAAAGAAAAACTTACGCACAATAAAAGCTAAAACTACTAACAAGAAAGCACACTAAACACAACAAATCACAAAAAATATGTACAACACCCCACACCTAAATCATGTAGTGTCCTCAGTGCATCACATATAGACAAAACAAGAAATAAAAGTAAGGTGCAAGAAACTCCCTGATCCAAGTAGCTTCGCCATCCTTTCCATTAGTTTTGCTTCCCCTGCTCCTTCGAGCATCCTCTTGAATCACTTTACGCCTCCACTTTGAACTTATGAATTGGATCCCAAGTTTTGAATCTGCTCTACGATCATGCTCCTGGGGTGGTGGAAATAATGTGCCTGGCCCAATAAAACAATATAGTAATCTGCACTTCATGGCCTTTCCACGAAATGTGTAATCCATACTTTCTGGCAAGAAGAATTCCAGAATGTAGGCATCTTGTTCTTTATCCCTCAACTCCTCTGGTGGTTCGGATAACTCTATTTGCATATCATCATCCAAACACAATGTGAAATAATGGTTGGAGTGTGTACCAAAATCCTCAACAATAATGACACTAGAATCCTCAACAATAATGACACTGGTGGTTCGGATAACTCTAATCCATACTCTTCAACAAAGTATGTATTATCGATGTCCTTGGTCAACTCTAATATCTTTTCTACTACATCGGCATCCTCCGATTTCAGTTCCAACCTGAGTGTTTCTTCAATAGATAGCCTGGCCGGCGGGTTCTCTCTTTCCTCTACGTATAGTGACTCAAACTCGAGAGCCTTTGGCCATACCCCTTATTTCTCAAGTGCTAACACTCAATCTGCCAGTTCTTCACCGTTCATATCATCTAAATTCATCAAACATTCATCCAAAGGATCCCCAACAGTCAGGGGTGCATCATCTTTTTCTGAGATCACATTCACAGCATCAATAAGAGATCAGTTGGCGAATTCACTAGGTCGCCTCATAGACTTCTGCACGTTGAAAGTGATTTCTTCATCATTGAGCCTCATCTTAAGTTCACCGGTCTCACAATCGATAAGAGCTCTATCTGTGGCCAAAAATGGTCTTCCCAAGATTATGGGAATTTCCTCATCCACTTTGCAGTCTAATATCACAAAATCAGCAGGAAATACAAACTTCCCCACTTGCACCAATACATCATTTAGAATACCCGACGGTCTCTTCACTGTCCTATCAGTAAGTTGCAGCAGCATAGAGGTGGGCCTGGCTCTACCAATCCCCAGTCTTTTATATGGCCAACGACATCATATTAATGCTGGCCCCCAAGTCACATAGAGCTTTGGTGAAAGCTATGTTTCCAATGGTACAAGGAATTGTAAAACTCCCTGGGTCAGACAACGTTTCAACAATAGGGCGCATCACCACCGCACTACAAGTCTGAGTAAGGGTGACAGTAGCCGGATCTTGGAAGTCAAATTTTCTGGGCATGAAGTCCTTCATAATTTTAGCGTAACCAGTCATTTCTTTCAACACATCAATTAATGGGATATTTACCTATATTTGCTTTAGCATGTCCAAGAACTTTTTGTACTGTTCATCCTTTTGATACTTGGCCAGCCTCTGAGGGAATGGAGCTGGCGGTCTCTTTTTCCCAGTGATTTGGGACTTTTCTTTCTCAGCCACTACCTCAACTACCGGCTTCTGGGCTATCTCCACTTCTTTTTCAGTCTCACTCTGTGCACTGGGTTCTCCTTCAGTAGGTTGCACTGTTACCTTGGTCAAGTTTGTTGAATCATCAAGTTCAATCGGCATGGGTACCAGTGTCTCGGCCGGTCTGCTTTCACGAGCTCTCTCCAATTCCAAGTTTAAGAGAGTCACTGCCATCAGCTGACATGGGCCCTGGTCCATAGGATTTACCGGAGTATCTACAGGTAAAGCTCCAGGAGGACGATTATTCACTACCATAGATATCTGGCCCAACTGTACTTCAATATTTTTAATAGCTGCATCATGTACATATACTCTCTCACTGATTTTGGCATGTGCCCCAATAACCTGCTGCATCATAGCTTCTAACCTGGAAAACCCATCTTCTTGCTTTCCCCCATGTTGATGCTGAGGAGGGTAGTATGCTTGTTGTTGATTCTGATGGTTATAACCTCGTGGCCTCTGATACGGTGCTGCATTACCTTGTTGTCTCCTGACACCCATATTTCCATTGTTCTGCTGTTAGTGGGGTGGTCTAATTGTTTGAACGTGCTGACCCTAGTTCTGCCCCCCTTGTCTCTGGATTCCATAATTCGACACATAATTCATATTTTCTATATAAGGAGAGTGATGACATTCTGCATTCCAATGATTACCAAGTGGATGACTAATGCAAGATGTGCATAAGCCCCCATTGGTTGTGTCTACGATGTGTACTTGTTGTTTTTGTCCTGATTCCTCCACCTTTTTAGTACGTATACTCATATGTGTTATCAAGGTGGCCACGTTCTCTGCAATAGTATTAGATTGATCGAATGGCACTGAGTGAACTACAACAGTAATGTGTGCATTCCTTGTTGTCCATCTTGAATTATGTGCCATTTTATCAAGTAATATTTGACTCTCTCTCCACGTTTTGCTCAAGAATGCTCCACCAGCCGAAGCATCAACATTTGCTTTAACAGTATCAGCCAAACCCATATAAAAACGCTGCACCAACATTTGCTCTGGAATACCATGATGTGGACAGATAACCAGCATCCCCTTAAATCGTTCCCATGCCTCTTGTAGTGTTTCAACTGGTTTCTGTCTGAAGCTCAAGATTTCATCAATTTGTTGAGCACTCTTGTTGGGTGGATGAAACTTGTTAACGAATTGTTTGACTAACTCCTCCCATGAGGTAATGGAATTTATGGGGAGTGAGTTTAGCCAAGTTTGGGCAGCGCCAGTCACTGAGAATGGAAACAATAACAGTTTTATTGCCTTCTGAGTGACGTTTGGCTGCCTCTGTGTTTTGCAAATTGACAGGAATTTTTTCAAATGCTGCTGGGGTCTTCGATGTATGACCCTGAGAATAGTCCCTTGTTCTGCAATAAGTGCAGCATATTATTTGTTATCTGGAAGGACTCAGCCTCTATATGCGGGACTAGTATTGCAGTGCCTAAATTCGCAGTTGTGGGTTGTGCCTAGTCATATAAGGGACCCTCTGCCCCAATTTGAGTGACTGGGTCTACCACATCATCCCCATTATTGTTCCGTTTGTCTGGATCTTCCATGTCGGTTTCAATTTGTTCAATTTGTGGTTGATGTTTTCTTTTCCGGTTGGTCCGATTTAGGGCCTTGAAAACATTCTCGGGGTCTGACAAGGCTTTAAATACTTCACCAGTCCTCGATGAGTTTCTAGGCATGCACCTGCAACACGTTAGCAAACGTTAAACTTTCAATGTAAAAACGAAAATTTAAAGAAAATTGACTATATTTCAGAATTTTTGTATTTCTTCCAACTCAATTGATAATACCGTAAATTCCCCGGCAACGGCGCCAAATTTGATCACGCTCAACTATGTCTTATAAAAGACTAAGCGGGCGTTGCAAATATAATCCAGGGTATTATGCCGAGAGTTGATCCCACAGGGAATTTATGTATCAATCAAGTCTTTAGAATACGCAACTTTTACTCAATCAATTCTCTCAAGACTTTTGAATATAAATTGGTGATGTTTTACTAATTCTACTGGAAAAATTAATAAACTAACGATTAACTAACAATATGGTGTTAAAAATTATAATAAAGGTCTAAGGCTATGGCTTTCCCCCGCTGGTGAACTATCTTCTTGGATATTTCATATAACTTGATTAATTATATCTATCAATCATGAACACTCTATATACCATAAATCTCTCTCAAGTAATTATGATAATTTACTAGACGCACTCTCTCAAGTTACGCTAGCTAGATTGCATTACAGTTCACTTTAGATTGCACCCGAAGTATCGTTATTTCTAATCCAACTTCTAAACCCTCGGTTATGACTTTCGTCTATACTCCGGGAGTGGTGTTGTTCAAAAGACTACCCAAATATGCACTCTCTCTCAAGTAGTTACATAATAAATAGGCACAACTAATTGAGGGCCCTTCCAATAAACTACAACAAGAACTTAGTTAAACAAATAAAGATTAGTCAACCAACCAAAGCTATATTAATATCACAATAAGTTCATCCCCCAACGGGTTCCACCAAAACCCTAGATTAAGAAAATTAGCTACTCATATTCATAAGAATCAATTCTAAAATAACATGCCTAATTGAACTACAAAATAATAAATAAAAGCTATAAAAATAAATGTTTGCTTCACTGAGTAGTAATCCACAAGTTTTTCTTCACTTTAATAGATTTTTCTCTCTTCAAGTTGTGTTTTTGGGTCTATTTATATGTTTGGGACAAACCCTAGTCGTGTAAGAGACTTCTATTCCAACCGGGAAACACTTAAAACCTTTAAAACTCAGAATTGACCGGACCTCGGGACCAAGGCGTTTGGGCTCAAACGCCTCCTTAAAGCCAAGGCAGACCTGGCATTAGGGGCCAAACGCCCCACTAATGCCAGGGTCAGCCTGGCTTTAGGGGCCAAATGCCCCACTAACGCCCGGGTTGGTCTGGATTTAAGGCCAAAACGCCCGGCTATAGCCCGGGTCACTCCTTTTAGACTCTTGAGTGTATTTTCAACGTTCATGCATCCATTTAGATCGGTTTTCATCTCCAATTCAGCTATATTTGAAATAGACTCCATTATGCGCATACAAAGTGTATTTTTTTATAATTAATGCATATAAAATGTAAGGCATATAACGTGTTAAACCATGAATTCTAGCCACACATCAGCTACGAATAGCTTTGACTGACAAGGGTGGAGGGAGTTTTTCAATCACTTCTACCTTAACTTTATCCACTTGAATACCTTTACTCGAGACCAAATGTCTCAAGACGATTCCCTCCTGTACCATGAAGTGGAACTTCTCCCAATGCAGCGCTAGGTTCGTTTCGATACACCTTTTTAGGACACAGTTCAAATTTGCTAGGCATTCATCAAATGAATTTCCCACCAACGAAAAATCGTCCATGAAGACCTCCATAATATCCTCCACCATGTTTGTGAAAATGGCCATCATGCACCGTTGGAATGTTTCATGTGCATTGCCGAGGCCAAATGACATTCTTCTGAAAGCAAATATCCCATATGGGCATGTGAAAAAGGTCTTTTCCCTATCCTCTGGGGCAATAGAAATCCGGTTGTACCCTGAATACCCATCAAGTAAGCAGAAGTGAGATTTCCCTGTTAACCGGTCCAGCATCTGATCAACGAAGTGAAGTGGGAAATGGTATTTGCGGGTGGCAAGGTTCAGCTTTCTGTAATCCATGCATATTCTCAAACCCATAACAGTTCTAGTGGATATCAGCTCGTTTTTATCATTTCTTACGACTGTCATACCACCCTTATTTGGTACACACTGTACTGGGCTAACCCAGCTGCTGTCGGAGATAGGGAAAATGATTCCTGCATACTAACCACTTTATCACTTCTTTCTTTACCACTTCCTTCAAATTTGGGTTCAACCATCTTTGGTGTTCCCTATAAGGTCTATGTCCCTCTTCCAAGAGAATTTTATGCATGCAATAAGCTGGGTTGATCCCTTTGATGTCTTCCATCGTCCAACCAATGCAGTCTTGCATTCAGAAAGTACCTGTAACAATTGTTGTTCCTGCACATCTAGCAACCCAGATGATATAATAATCGGTAATGTAGAGTTAGGTCCAAGAAATGCATACCTGAGGTCCGCTGGTAAAGGCTTCAGGTCTAACTTGGGTGGTACTTCCACTGATGGCTTGGCTGGTGGGCTCTCTCTCTTTTCCAAGTGTAATGGTTCAATTTCAAGAGCCCTCGACCATGTCCCTTTTCCTTCCCATGCTAATACCCATTCTGCTAGTTCCTCACCGTTCATATCATCCAAGTTCATCAAACATGCAGCCAAAGGATCCCCAACAGTTAAGGCTGCATCATCTTCTTCCAGTATCACGTTCACGGCATCAATAAGAGAGCAATTAGCAAACTCACTTGGTCGCGTCATAGACTTCTGCACGTTTACTGTGATTTCTTCGTCATTGAGCCTCATCTTAAGCTCACAAGTCTCACAATCGATGAGAGCTCTACCTGTGGCCAAAAATGACCTTCCCAAGATTATGGGAATTTCCTCATCTACTCGGCAGTCTAGGATCACAAAGTCAACAGGGAATAAAAATTTCCCACTTGCACTAACACATCGTCCAGAATACCCGATGGTCTCTTTACCGTTCTATCAGCAAGTTGCAGCAGCATGGAAGTAGGCCTGACTCTACCAATCCCCAGTCTTTTATATATGGCCAGTGGCATCAGATTAATGCTGGCTCCCAAGTCACATAGAGATTTGGCGAAAGAGAAGTTGCCAATGGTACTAGTAATTGTAAAACTCCCTTGGTTAGCCAACTTTTCAGCAATAGGACGTGTCCCCACTGCACTACAAGTCTGGGTAAGAGTGACAGTAGCCAGGTCTTGGAAGTCAAATTTTCTGGACATCAAGTCCTTCATCATTTTAGCATATCCAGGCATTTTCTTCAATGCATCAATCAATGGGATATTTACCTATATCTGCTTTAGCATGTCCAAGAATTTCTTATATTGCTCATCGTTATGATATTTTGCTAGCCTTTGAGGGAATGGAGATAGTGCTCTTTTATTTTCTGTTATTTGTTCTTTTTCCTTTTCCACCACCACCTCAACTGCTGGCTCTGGGATTTCTTCAAGTTCTTTCTCAGCTTCACCTTGCTTATTAACTTTTCTTTCAGCTGGCTGCACTGTGCTCTTAATCAATGGGATTGAGTCATAAATTTCATTAGGTACCTGCACCAATGTGTTTGTCTGTCTACTTTCACGCCTCCTTTCTTGTTCTAGGTCCAGGTCTCTTACATTGCGGAGAGTCACTGCGATTAACTGTTCTGGGCCCTGGTCCCATAGATTCACCCGAGTATCAGAAAAGTAAAGTTCCGCGAGGACGATTGTTAACTGCATTTGAAATATGCCCCAGCTACATTTTGATATTTTTAATAGTTGAGTCATGGGCATCTACGCTTTCGCTGATCTTAGCATCTGAACCAATAACCTGCTGCATCATAGCTTCTAACCTGGAGAACCCATCTTCTTGCCTTCCCCCTGTTGTTGCTGAGGAGGGTAGTATGGTTGTTGCTGATTCTGATGGTTATAACTGTGCGGCCTCTAATATGGTGCTGCATTGCCTTGTGGTCTCATGGCACCCATATTTCCACTATTCTACTGTTGGTGAGGTGGTCTATATGGTTGAACTTGTTGACCCCACTTCTGCCCCCTTTGTCTCTGACGTTCATAATTTGACACATATTTCATATTTTATGGATAATGAGGGTGATCACATTCTGCATTCTAGTGGTTACCAAGTGGTTGACTAATGCATGATGTGCATAAGCCCCCATTGGTTGTGTCTACGATGTGTACTTGTTATTTATGTCCTGATTCCTCCACCTTCTTAGTAAGTATACTCATATGTGTTATCAAGGTGGCCATGTTCTCTGCAATAGTTTTAGATGGATCGAATGGCACTGAGTGAACTACAAGAGTAATGGGTGCATTCCTTCTTGTCCATCCTGAATTCTGTGCCATTTTATCAAGCAAGATTTGACTTTCTCTCCACATTTTGCTCAAGAATGCTCCACCAGTCGAAGCATCAACATTTTCTTTAACAGTATCAGCCAAACCCATATAAAAATGCTGCCCCAACATTTGCTCTAGAATACCATAATGTGGACAGATAACCAGCATCCCCTTAAATCGTTCCCATGTTTTTTGCAAACTTTCAACCGGTTTCTGTCTGAAGCTCAAGATTTCATCGATTTGTTGGGCAATCTTGTTAGGTGTATGAAACTTGTTCACGAACTGCTTAACTATGTCCTCCCATGTGGTAATGGAATTGATCGGGAGTGAGTTTACCCAAGTATAGGCAGCGCCAGTCACTGAGAATGGAAGCAACAACAAATTTATTGCCTCCTTAGTGACGTTTGGCTGCCTTTGTGTTTTGCAAATTGACAGGAAGTTTTTAGAATGATGCTGGGGGTCTTCGATTTATGACCCTGAGAATAGTCCCTTGTTCTGCAATAAGTGCAGCATATTATTTGTTATCTGCAATGACTCGTCCTGTATCTGGGGGACAAGTATCGCAGTGGCCAAATTCTCAGCTATGGGTTGTGCCCAGTCATATAAAGGAGCCTCTTCCCCTATTTGAGCGACTGCGTCTACCACATTATCCCCATTATTGTTCTTGTTGTTTGGATCTTCCATGTCGGGTTCAATTTCTTCAATTGGTGGTTGTTGTTTGCTTTTCTGGTTGGTCCGGTTTAGGGCCTTGAAAACTTTCTCGGGGTTCAATAAGGCTTCGACTACTTCACCAGTTATCGATGAGTTTCTAATCATGTACCTGCAACACGTTAGCAAACGTTAAACTTTCAATGCATAAACGAAAATTGGAAGAAAATTGTCTATATTTCAGAATTTTGTATTTCTTCCAACTCAATTGATAACACCATTAATTCCCCGGCAACGGCGCCAAAATTTGATCAAGCTCAACCATGTCTTATAAAATACTAAGCGGGCGTTGCAAATATAATCCGGGGTATTATGCCCAGAGTCGATCCCACAGGGAATTTACGTATCAATCAAGTCTTTATAATACACAACTTTTACTTAATCAATTCTCTCAAGACTTTTTGACTGTAAATTGGTGATGTTTTACTAATTCTACCGACAATAATAATAACTAAAAATTACTAACAATGTGTTGTAAACAATTATGATAAAGGTCTAAGGTTATGGTTTCCCCCGTNTTCGTCTATACTCCGGAAGTGGTTTTGTTCAATAAATTACCTAAATATGTACTCTCTCTCAAGTAGATACATACTAAATAGGCACAGCGAATTGATGGCAATTCAATTAACTACAACAAGAACGTAGTTGAACAAATAGATATGAACAATCAACCAAACTATATTAATATCACCATAAGTTTGTCCCCCAACGATTTAAACCAAGAACCTAGATTAAGAAAATTAGCTACTCATATTCATAAGAATCAATTCTAAAATAACTTGCATAATTGAATTACAGAGTAATGAAATAAGGAGATAAAAAGAAATGTTTCTGCTTTGCTAAGTAGTAATCCACATGCTTTTCTTCACTTTAATGGCTTCCTCCCCTTCAAGTTGTGTTTTTGGGTCAATTTATATGTTTGGGATAAACCCTAAACGTGTAGGAAACTTCTATTCCAACCGGTAAACACTTAAAACTCTTCAAAACTCGGATTTGACCGGATCAGGGGCCAAGCGTTACAAGCCAAACGACTGGATAACGCCTGGCCAGGGCTGGCATTTGGGCCCTGGCGCCTGGATAACGCCAAGCTGGGGCTGGCGTTTGGGCTCTGGCGCCTAAAAACGCCAGGCTATGCTTGGCCTTAAGGCTTAAACGCCGACTATAGCCCGATGCACTCCTCTTCGCCTCTTGAGCGTATTTTCGATGTATTTGCATCAATTTAGATCGGCTTCCATCTCCAATTCACCTACACATGAAATAGACTTCATTATGCACATAAAAAGTGTATTTTTTATCATTAACGCACATAAAATGTAAGGCATATAACGTGTTAAACCATTAATTCTTGCCACGCATCACATATTCTGTTTATAATCAGATTAAAATGAATCCCTCAGATGAGGAAAAAACTCCTTTCATTCAAACAGGGGTACTTACTGTTATAAAGTTATGTCTTTTGGCTTAAGAAATGCTTGATCCACCTATCAAATGTTAGTGACTAAAATGTTCCAAGAACATCTTGGAAAGGCGATGGAAGTCTATATTGATGACATGTTGGTAAAATCAACACAAGCACAAGACCATTTCCAGCACCTCTCTACTACTTTTGATATTTTATGAACGTATAATATGAAGTTAAGTCTAGAGAAATGAGCTTTTGGAGTACAATCAGGTAATTTTTTGGGTTTCCTTGTATCAAATAGAGGAATAGAGGTAAATGCCGCTAAAATTAAAGCCATAGAGGAAATACCTAATATTTTAACAAATAAAAAGGAAGTTCAAAGACTGACAGGGAGAATAGCAGCTTTGGGTAGGTTTATTTCTAAATCTCCCGAAAAAAAGTTTTAAATTCTTCTCAGTTCTCAAAAAGCAGAATCAGTCTGAATAGACTGAAGAATGTCAGCAAGCCCTCAAGAATCTGAAGATTTATCTATCGAAACCACCATTGCTTTCAAAGCTAAAAGAAGGGGAAAGCTTGTACATCTACTTGGCTGTCTCAGAAATTGTTGTAAGTGCAGTATTGGTAAGAGAAGGAAAAGGTAAAGAATCACCTGTCTATTATGTAAGTAAAACATTGCTAGATGCTGAGACTATATATCCGCATATGGAAAAGTTAGCCTTAGCTTTAATAATGGAATCTAGAAAATTACGACCCTATTTTCAATGCCACCCAATCACCTTTGTGACCTCATATCCTTTAAGAAATATTCTGCATAAACAGGAATTGTCAGGAAGACTAGCCAAATGGGCCATAGAATTAACTGAGCATCAAATAATCTATCAGCCTAGGGATGCAATTAAGTCTCAAATACTAGCTGATTTTGTTGCTGACTTTAGTAATATCATTGTATCTGAAGTAGAAAAAGATTTACAACTCTTAAACGGTGTTAATCCAGGCCTATGAACCTTGTTCACTGATGGTTCTTCAAATATAAAAGGCGCCGGCTTAGGCATAGTCTTGATATCACCCACGGGTGAAAAGACACGACACGCTATAATGTGTTATCCTATAACTAACAATGAAGCAGAGTACGAAGCTGTTATTGCAGGTCTTGAACTCGCACGGGAGCTCTCAATCGAGCAAATTGTGATCAACAGGGACTCCCAACTAGTAGTAAATCAGATACAGGGGACTTACATCGCTCGAGAGACTTGAATGCAAATATATCTTGAAAAAGCACAAGAGCTCGTGAGACAATTCAAAACATGGAAGGTAATGCAAATACCTAGAGAAGAAAATGCAAAAGCAGATGCATTAGCTCACCTCGCAGCAACAATAAAATTGTCGTTTAACTATTTCATTCAATAATAGACCATGACAGGAATGAGGTAACTTCCAACAACCTAACCTGGGATTGGAGAAACGAAATTCTTAATTTAATGCAGAATGGCACCATACCTAAAGACAGGAAAGCAGCTCAAGCACTTCGCCGCAAAGCTACACGGTACTGCCTTATTTGCAACTCACTTTATCGCAAGATGTTCGCAGGACCCCTAGCTAAATGCCTCGGACCTAACCAAACAGAATTTGTGATGAAAGAAGTCCACGAAGGACACTGTGGAAATCACTCAGGGGCGAGATCCTTAGTTAAAACACTAATCAAAGTCGGATACTATTGGCCTAATATGGAAGAAGAAGCCGAGAATTCCGTATCCAAATGTGACAGATGCCAAAGGTTTTCCAATAACATTCATCGACCAACGGAATTATTACATCCAATAATATTCCCATGGCCTTTCATGAAATGGGGTATGGATATAGTGGGACCTCTTCCCACAGCTAAAGTATAGGTACGGTTTTTACTCGTACTAACCGACTATTTTACAAAATGGGTAGAGGAAGAAGCATTCAAACAAGTGCGAGAAAAAGAAGTTAAAAGCTTCTTATGGCGAAACATAATATGCCACTTTGGAATACCAAAGGAAATCGTGTGTGATAATGGCCCACAATTCATAGGCTCGCAAATCACAGAATTCTTCGAGAGTTGGAAAATCAAGCGGATCACTTCAACGCCGTACAACCCCGTGGCTAATGGTCAAGCTAAGTCAACAAATAAAGTCATCATAAAAAATCTAAAGAAGCAGCTGGCTAAAGCCAAAGGAAATTGGCCTGATGAGTTACTAGCGGTACTATGGGCATACAGAACAATTTCAAAGATAGCAACGGGAGAAACTCCGTTCGCACTTGTTTATGGCTCAGAAGCCTTAATACACGTGGATATTGGTGAACCAAGCATAATGTTTTAAACAGCCATGGAAGGTGAAAAGGACGACGAATGAAGGACCAACCTGGACCTGCCCGAACCACAGAGAGAAGCAACATTGATACGGATGGCAGCTCAAAAATGAATCATAGAGCGTTATTACAACCGTAAAGCTTATCTCAGGTAATTTAAGATTAGGGACTTCGTCCTCAAAAAAGTCTTTCAATAAACAAAAGAAGCAGGTGCAGGAAAGCTAAATCCAAACTGGAAGGACCTTAGATAATCCGAGGCATAGCTGGGAAAGACGCCTATGAGTTGGAAGCTATGGACGGCAGAGTTATACTAACAAGCTGGAACGCCATCCATCTAAAGAAGTATTACTTCTAAAAGAAAAGAATACCCCCCGTCAGGTATCACACGTTCAATTTTATTTTGAACATTTAAAATTTTTACTAACTTTTTTAGATAATAGGCACAAAGCTAACCCATCACCAGATGATGATATTAAACCTGCAAAGACGCGAGGAAATAACACAATTACCGGTCTAGGGTGATATGTTCTGATGGACGTTTTAAAAGGGTTAAGCAGTCACCATCTAAAAAACTATATACCTTCGAGTCTAGAATGTTTTTCCTTTTTAGGAAAAGGACCACAAGGAATGAATAATTGAGTGCTCGAGATTTCATTCTTCAAAGCTCAAACACTTGGGGGAATATACAGTATGGAAGGCTAAGACGAAGCAAAGATGACTATATGAAAGTCAAAAGCTCGAGCCTGAAGACCAATCACCCAACGAGACAAGTGGCACGAGCAGAATCGAAAGAAATCAAAAGAGCCATCCAAATACAAAGCCTAATGCAAAAAGAAAAAACCTTTGAACGTATTCAGGGTGAAAGGAAAAATATTAGTCACGAGAAAGAAATGTACATCTTTATACTTATTCAAAGTTGTTGTAACAAAAACAGTTAGGGGTCAAAACATCATCATCAATGTTTTCATTCAAAAAATTGTTCTCAAATAAAACAGTTATGGATGAAAAGATCTGAATCCTTGTATTTGTTCAAATAACTGTTATCAAATAAAAACGGTTACGAATAAGAAAACATTTCCCTTGCACTTATTAGAAAACTGTTTCCAAAATAGTTGCGGGTAAAAACCTCAATCTTTACAAAAACCGTTACTAATAAAAAATAGTTGTTTCCTTGTATTAATATCGAAAAACTATTAACTATGAAAAACAGTTACGAAATACAAGAGTTTATCAAATTTGTTAAACAAAAACAGTTGCAAGCATGAGTTTTAGACGATAATCAAACACATGTAAAATGTCATGGAAGTTCAAACAAGAAAAACTTTCCTTGGAAACATTCTTAAACATGTGCAAAATTCCTATCACTGTATTGCATTATCAGGAAGTTGAGACGTCTTCTTTATGCCAATTATAAAAGGGCCCTCTTCCATAATCAATACCTGTTACAAAAAGGCACACATTTGATATGACACCATGCCTATTACAAAAAAGGTACGATTAGTCTAAAGCATTCCCCATGCAAAACTCGAAGTTAAAACTAAAACCTCGAAAAAGGAAGCATGCAAAAGACTTAAAGAGTAAAACAGAAACTCAACAAACGTCGAACTAACATTTATATATTAAAACGGCTAAAACTAAGTATTAACTTATATACATTGTGGTGCCCCTAAGTTGTCATTTGGGGACTTTAAGGAAATCCAAATGTACCCTCTTGGGACTGGGGGTAACCACCAATTAATACAAAGAAAAAGAAAAAAGGGATAAACCAACTAAATCTTTTGAAGAGAGGGGTTGACTTCAGTGGCAGAAGGAGCGGGAGCAACTGGGGATGAAGAGGCATGAGCGGCTGGAATCTCACGATTAGGTGAAGAGAGGTTATGACCTTGTTGAGCTTTCTCCATGGCTTCCTTAGTTTTGGCTATTTCAGCACTAAGGTCAAAATCCTCTTGACTCATTTCCATCAATGTGTCAAGGCGAGAATTCATATACGCCCAGCTCACATCGATAGCAACCACCTCTTCCAAATCTTCATAATCCTTTGGCCATACTTGAAGTTCAGCGCTCAATCCCTCCTTCTCCGCTTCCGCAACATCATGGGCGGCCCTTAGTGGAACAATCGACTCCTCTAAAGTTCGAGCTTTTCTAAAGCTCTATGAAGGTCTTCTTGAGTACGAGTGAGTGATTGCACGAGCTCGCCAGCGTATTCCTCCTTATGCCCCAACAAGTTCTTCAAGTCTCTAATCTCCTCTGAGGCACGGGACAGCTGCTCCGCAAATGAAGACTCCAGAACACTCTTATCTTTATCACCCTGACTGCAAGAAGCCCTCTCCACTGCCAGTTCTGCTGCCATGAATCTTATCTGCCGCTTCAAGGTACTCCTTTCCTCTTCTAAAGCATCCATGTCCATCCTTAGGCTATCATACTGTGCTCTCCAATTATCAACATCGGCCTGCAACTCTCTCGTCTCTTGGTCCGTGTTTGAAATCGTCTTCATAAGCTCCATGCCTATAAGGTTAATCTACAAGAAATAAACTAGTAAGATATGGTAAATTTCATATACGAGAGTGAATGAGGATAACTCGCATCATACCTTCAAAGCAGTATGCACGACCTCATTGGCCCATGTAAGAGCACCGTGGCTGGATAGCTTTGCTTTCTCAGAGGGACCTATCAAAGGCTTGAGCAACACTTCGGGCTCACCCGTTTACTTGAAAAGGTTCCCCTCAGCTAGAACCTCTATTACCATCTGCCGCATCTCCCTGCTGGAAGACCCTACTTCCCTAACGGAAGGCATGGAAGCAGTCAGAGATGGAACAACAACATGCACGGAAGGTTGAGGAGCTGGAGAAGCCGCGGGCAAAGCAGCACGCACAGAGAGTTGAAGAGTTGAAGAAGTCACGGGCAAAGCAACAGCAGAAGTTGAAATAGCCAAAGGACAGACGAAACAACTTCTCTCAAAGAAGCAGGAAAGACAACAGCCAAATGGACGTCGTCAGGAGCAAGATCAACACCCTCATGAATAGGGGAATGTGAAACATCATCAAGGACAGAGGGCTCAATCACAGATACGGAAGTCAAGGTTAAGGCTGTAAGCTCATCATCTAAAACCATTCGCCTTCTCCGTGGCAAGTGCACTAAAGCACCCTCTTCTTCTTCTTCTACGAAACGAGACTCACTAATCTTCCTCTTCAAGGAAGATGAACCAACAATAACTTCTTGGGCCTGAGCCAAGGACATCTTCAGGATAGATGAAGCAGACACCCCACGAGCAGAGAACCCTATTAAAAGGAAAATAAAGTTAAATGACAAAAAAAAAGACTCGAATAAAGAAAGAAGCAAGAACAAGAGCTTCACTTACCATGGGTTTTTACTTACCAACCATACCTTCCAGCGTGGTACTTCGAAGATCTTTCTTCGGAAGGAGCAACAGACAACAATTTTTCTACCCAATCACAAATACTAGAGACATTCTCAACAGTATTCATGATTGCTGAGAGAAGAAAAAATAGATACGATGTTAGTAAAACATCTCAAGTCAAAACAAGAAAAAGTAAATGTGAACTAAAGCATACTCACGTGCACGATTCCACTTCTCAGGGAAGGGAAGATTTTCTTCACCCACTAAACCAACAGTGGGTCCGGCAACATACCGGAGGTACCAACCCCTGTCTTTATCATCTTCAGGGGTTACCACCGCTCTTTTTCTTCTAGCTGTCAGAGTAAAAACCCCTTCACGAAAAATGGTAGGAGAGTATAGGTGAATAAGATGGTTGAAGGTAAAAGGAACCGAGGGTAAGTAAGCCAAACTCCTAAGACATGTGACAACTTGCCACACAAGCGGGCTAACTTGTCCTAAGCAGATATTGAAAAAACGGCAAAATTCAATTATAACTGGGTCAATTGGGGGTCTAAACCCTAAAATGAAAGGATATGTATAAACAAAAGAATATCCCATCTTGTAAGACGTTATTCTTTGATTACTATTCGGAATATAGACAGGAAATTCAGATCTCCAAAAGCATTCCCTACGAACAAGGGAAAGCTGACCCTCGATTATAAGGGTTGGATATCTTTCGACACTATCAAGAGAAGAAGATTGATCTACAAGAACTTGACTATCCCTAGCAAAAACAAACTCAGCAGGGACAATTTCATCGACTCCATGCTTACGAAGGTGTTCGCCTCTACCTCTAGACAAAGACCGAGAAACCCTAAATCTTGGAGAAACTAGAGATCTAGTGGAAGGAAGAGGAACTATCTGAGAAGAAGAGGAGCCCCTCGAAGGAGCAGATCCTAGATTTCTAAGTCTACCACCCTTCTGACTCCTAGTCGGAGCAGAAGATGGTGTTAAACTTTCAAGATCTATTACTCTTTGAGGTTGATTTGAAGAAGACATGTTTACAAAGGCGAAGAAGCAAGTTTTTTACAAAAGACAAAGATAGAAAAGTGTTTCGTGGAAGCAAAGAAAAGAAAACATGTATTTATACTTGAAGACAACCGTCAAGCATGAAGAAAAAGGAAAATAATGATGAAAAGTCATAATTGAAGATGTCACTTCGAGACTGGCACAACCGCAAAAAGCCCTAAAAGGTGCCGAGTAAATGCAGAACCAATCTAAAAAGGACGTGTGGTATGAGCATTAAATGGAAGTGACAAATCATGCCTATGGTGCAGAGAAGGATACAATGATTCAAGTAAATGCAGCGGAAAAATATTCCCGCCATAAATGAATATCCACTTACCAAATATTAATCCTTAAATATATGGTAAGTGGGGGGACTATCTGTATTGGTAAAAAAGAGTTTCACACGTAAGCCAGGTTTTGACAACTCAGCCAGTCACGTGGACATAGGAAAACAGGATAGCTGGATGTGATTCTTTGAAGAGGTACGGTACAAAGAGGTACGGTTAAGTAAACCCACAAACTTATCTGCCACGGGAAACTCAAATTGATCAAAACGGGAGAGAGGCACGGTCAGAATGAATCCAGACAAAGCCACTGGCAGATTCAAGGACCCACAATTGATTACTCGAACGTTACGTAATCGAACCCCAATTACTGTTTTCCTTTGTAACGCCTCATTAAATGTCATAATTAGTCATTAATGAGTAACCATAGCAAGAGTCGTATGTTATAAGAATCTCCTATTAGGGAGGGGAATACAACTTGTAAAGCCATCTGATTCTCGAATACTATCAACTTCGATTTTCTATGTTTCTGCAATATTGTCTATTATTCATTTTTCTCCATTACATTGATTATCAATAACCCGTATTCATCTAAAAAATAAGCTTTAAGTCAAAGGATTTAATTCATTGGTTAAACAGTCGGGTCATTACATTCTCCCCCACTTAAACAGACGTTCATCCTCAAACGTGCTAAGAACTGCTCTAGAGTTACCTGAATCACTGTTTAACACGTCGAGCACCTGCTCGTGCTACCACCACCCAGTTGACTACATTAGCTTGATCAGATCTGAAGATTTCTTCGTTTATCCATATAATAAGCTCAAAATTCATTCAAACACCTGAAATTTCTCTGCCAGGCCTAGTTCCAATATATAACCACCGTCTCAACTACTACACGATGTACCAGAACATGACCACATAACTTTGCTGAATCAGCACAATGCACCACATAACTCATCATCTTACCACAATGGCACTCCCTGAACCTTAATAGCCAAAATTTCACGAATATGGTGCTCCCGATGCACCTCATAACCAATATTCAAGCATCCTTCTATAATGCTGACGATACTACCCCAACAGAGGAGATGTGTAGAAATTCATACCCAACTGAAGAGTTAACAGATCATTGAATACCTCATCTTGACTAGAATCACCGCTTCATTATGAACCTGAATAATGATATTTGTTCTTTAATATACACTTCACATAACCTTATCGCACTAATCCCTGATTTGATATTCTCGTCTCACCCAGTATGAACTGCTCAGACAACAATCACCCCAAACATGACCAACAACCTCACATGATACCACATCGTGCCAATAGGCCATAACTTGAACATGATAGGTAAGAAATGACTCAGGAAGGGGGGACTATTCAACTCACGCAACTGTTATGAACTTTTCTCAGAAAATAGGAAGTAAAACATAAGAAAATAAATATAGGAACCTTACTCAACATCATACTATTGCGGCGTTCAACCCGATCCGAATAATCACGGGTCCGGGTCCGTTTACCGAGCATACGACCGAGTCTCAAATTTTCCTGCGGACCGTCTAATCACGGGTCCGGGTCCGTTTACCCAAAATGTTGACAAAAGTCAACTTAAATTCAATTTTAAAGGTAAAATTAGTATTTTTCTCAGTTTTTTATATAAAAGCTTTTTGGATAAACGCCCGGACTGTGCACACAAAACGAGGTGAGATAAAAGGAGGTTTTTAAGGACTCAGAACACAGTTTTGACTTATAAAATGAGAGATGACTTTTTGGATCATCACGTTCTCCACCTTTAAAACAAATGTCCATCCTCGAACGAGCATAGAAAAGTACTTGAATCGGGGAAAAGATGGGGATACAGGCTCCGCATATCGGACTCGAACTCCCAGATAGCTGCCTCGGCAGGCTGACCTCTCTACTGAACATGAACCGAAGGATAACTCTTCGATCTCAACTGACGAACCTCCCGGTCTAGAATAGCTACCAGCTCCTCCTCATAGGTCAAATCCTTGTCAAACTGGACACTGCTAAAGTCTAACACATGGGATGGATCGCGGTGATACTTCTGAAGCATAGACAGATGAAAAACTGGATGCACAACTGATAAATTCGGTGGCAAGGCAAGTCTATAAGCCACATCTCCCCCTCTATCAAGGATCTCAAAAGGACCGATGTACCTAGGGCTTAGCTTGCCCTTCTTCCCAAATCTCATCACGCCCTTCATGGGCGACACCCGAAGCAATACCCGCTCTACAACCATGAATTCCACATCACGAACTCTACGGTCATCATAACTATTCTTCCTGGACTGAGCTGTACGAAATATATCCTGAATGATCTTAACCTTATTCAAGGCATGTTACACTAGGTCTGTACCCAAAAATCGAGCCTCTCCCGGCTCAAACCATCAAACAGGTGACCGACACACCTACCATATAATGCCTCATAGGGAGCCATATGAATTCTCCAGTGATAGCTGTTGTTGTGCTTCCTCAGTCACATGTATATCATTTTGATTCGTAATAATATTCTAACCTTTTTACTTTGTGTTCTAAAGGTCTTTTTATGGAATATATTATGTATCCAATTTATTTTTTTTTAAAACTTCAATAAGAATTTTAATCGCATGAAGAATTTAAAAAGTAATTGAATTGGATTCACTTGCTAAATAATTATTAAAAGATTTAGTTATTTGATTTTAAAATAAGAAATTATTTATTCTATGTCGATTAAGATCATAATATTAGTTCTCTTGTTTTGAATATTTAATCCTAATTATAATTTTATCCTCTATAAATTTTATTTTCAAGGAGTAAAAGATTTATATGATATTTCACTTTTAAATCTTTATGTTTGTAGAATCATTAGTGGTATTCTCTCTTACCAACCATTATTTTCTCTTTCTCACACATTTATATTTTTAAATATTTTCTTAGTATGTGTTTAACAATTGGGTACTTTTCTATATTACACGAAAAATTAATAAGAAAAATATTATTTGAGTAGGAAAATAGTTTAAATATAACATAAAAATATATTATCGTGGGGGTATTTTTTCTCAATTTTAACTCTTTATGCAGTCTATTTAATATATTTTTTTTGGTATTTGACATTATGGAATGGTGATGTAGTGTCGGAGGATTCATATGAAGTTGGTTTTATTAAACGATCCAACATATTTTTAATAAGAATCTAATAGAAATTTTTTTATTAATTTTAAAATTTTAAACATTAAAAAGTAGCAAAGAAGGTATTGTTTTCTATCGGTTTTGGGATATAATATTGTTCATCTATTTTGGATTGTTGGCTTTGTATACAAAATTTCAGTTCATGGTTAATAATTAACTAGTATAAATCTGTAGTTAATTCTCTATGTGGTAGACTTACCTAGTCCTAGGGACTAAGTTCCATCACGGGTCCTAAGAAGGCATTTTCGATTGTGACAGTTGAGTGCCATCACGTCCCACCCTAGTTTCAGCTCATGACATAAACAATCTAACAACGACCTGTTATGCCATGGCATTCATCTAGCCATGGATTCAGAACGGGTTTCATTTGAATTTCAGTTGCATATGAAGTTGCTTATTATGTTATGATCAATCTGATCTTACCTGGTTGTTTGTTTTATGGTATTCATCCTATGAACTCGAACAGACGTAGATTCTGATGGTATTTCTGACCGTCAACTCTCTTTTTCTCTTTCTTATTATATGGTCAAGTTATTTTTACTTTTTTTTTTCTCTTCTATTTTTTCTGAAATGTAAGTTTTCTATTGCTTTGGTCTACCAATTTAAGAGAGACTCAGATTTACATAGTAGTGTTAGTTTGGTCTACACATCAAAAGTGAGTGACTCACACGTTGTTGAATTTAACAGACATATTATATATGAAGTTAGGGGTTCAATAGGAACAAGCCTTGGTTAACGTGTCTAAGTGAAATTTAGTGTCAAGTTAAAAAGGTTTTCTATGTATTTTCCATAGTTTGTATAAATCTCAAAGATACCCAAAAATATATACACTCAAAACTAGGACAAATATTATACACATTATCACTCCATAGGTTCTAGAAGTTGATATCTAAATGCTCATAATGATCGTTTGCGACATCAATTTCAGTAGAAATATTATTTTATCATTAATTTGTACGAACCTCAATACATATTTTATTTAAGCAATTAAGCACCTCAACGGTAAGTACAAGTCATAAGTTTTACTAAAAAAAATTTCGCTAAAACTTTTAAAATACCACTGTTCGCAAGTAAATGCAACAATGTATGAACAAAATAAGACGGCGACTCCGAAACCCGTGAATGTAGCGGTATTATGTTGAGTCTCCACAACTGCAATCGCATTGCTATTTATCGATCCACTGACTATGCAAAACCTGGGATCTGCACAAAAATGTGCAGAAGTGTAGTATGAGCACACCGCAGCAGTGCCCAGTAAGTACCAAGACTAACCTCGGTGAAGTAGTGACGAGGACTAGTCAAAACACAACTGGTCTAATGAACTGAACAAGTATAAATATAGGAATAACTGGAAAGACGATCTACACATAAAGGCTACCCATAGCTAACAATACAATAAATTCGATAAGGGAGGAAAAAACAACAAGTATCAACGGGAAACATGAAATAGCACAAAAAAGGGGTGAATAGAACTCCACAAAATCTAGAATGTAAATATACAACACGGACAAGTAATGACTCAACAACTTCAACCATTTGTATATTAAGTTTGTCATTATTTCCACGAGGTTCCGAACCTCGGACAAATCAGCACTCACGAGTCTCAATAGCTGAACCCTAACATTAGCATCTTGTGCCCCCATTTCAAGTAATAACTGCACAGATGCTTCACGTGTCAATTGGGTTCATTTCAACACATATGGTAAGTACAAGAGGAGTATCTACAGTCTACAACAACAAGGAAACCTTAACCCAATAAAAGTGCTGAACTAAGTGTATGCTTATGCAAGTGTCCTAACATATTTAACATCCAATGAGCATAAGGAGGCAAAAAGGTGCAACACGTACAACATCTTCTCACAACTTCCAGACAAATAAAATCACACAACAAGTGAACCATTACACAATATCAACAACAAGAATGCCCCAGACCAACGCTACTATCACAAACAATCTCTCACAAAGCCCACCTTGTCTCGTCACATGTGCAATAGTAAAATATATGCCCGCCTTGTTTCGCCACACATGCATAAGCATGTTCCCATCTTGTCTCGCCACATGCGCAACTCACATATATATATATTCTGTCTTGTCACGCCACGTGTTCATTATTAATAGAAAACACAGCACAGTAGAAACCTCGTGCAAATCCCTATATCAATAACCACACGACAGAAATTTCGTGCATCACACAACAGGAACAACAATATCAATGACAATAATAAAAGAAACGATAAATATATCAACCCAAGAACCGACGACCACAAAAAAGGCAAAATACTAAGTAAATGAATAATTAAGGAGGAATGTGAAAAGTTTGAAACCATAAAACAACACATAAATGGGTAATAAATTATCGGGTAAATGAATTACTATACGGCAAGGAAAATGTTAATTGTATTGCACAAGTATTGTACACTATAAATTTTTAAATACAATTAAAGGAAGAAATGAGAAAGGAACAACCAAAAAAAAAGAAAAAGAAAGGAATATAATAGGTCACTTGCCCAGAAGTTTCAAAATCACCTTTTCACAAATATAAAAGGATTAAGCGTTTTAGATCTTCATTATGTTTGCCTCATCCCTTCACAAATATAAAAGGATTAAGGTAAAAGTAAAAATGTCTCTGAAAAATGTCTTAATATATGACATAATATTATTAAGAATCTAGTTTCAGATTCAAGAGAGAAAACATATCATTTCTCTTAACATGAACAAGATCAATATAGTCACATTAGTCATATATAAACAAACTAAGGTCAACTGAAATAAAGAACAGTCTAATTGCTTAAGAGGGAACTTGCATCTGCAATAGCCAAATCCGCTAGTAATATTGTCTGCTCTGGGCCTAGGTCAGAGCAGACAATATCACTAGCGGGCTGGGCTGTTGCAGATGGTATCAGAGTCACTCTTGTGTCAGTCATGTCGATGGTGGGTCAGAGTTCAACTGAGTTTAGAAAAATTCCAGTTAGGCGGGCCAAACCTCAGCGCTGAGTCTAGGAATATCCCATGTGTGGGGCAAACCTCAGCGAGGACGCTGGGTCCATAAGAGGGGATGTATGTAACACCCCAAACTTTAGACAGACTCCCACATCGGCAAAACACAAGAGGCATGTTTAGTATATAAGTTAACAACACTTAGACCATAGTGTCGCATTTTAAACTCATGAGGGCCTAGGCCCAGATGGACAATATCACTAGCGGGCTGGGCTGTTGCACTTAAGTTGGTTATTTAGTTGAAACTCAACGGAAAGTTAAGTTATGGGTAAATGGTCTCGGAATCGGGTTTTAATGGTCAGATAGCTTCGTTAGATGATTTTGGACATTGGAGTGGGTTCAGAATATTATTCGGAGGTCCGTGGTAGAATTAGACTTGAATTGGCGAAATTTGATATTTGGTGATTTTTGGACAACAGTGAGAAAATTTGATATCGGAGTCGGAATGGAAATTCGAGAGTCGGAGTAGGTTCGTAGTGTCATTTGTCACGTGTGTGCAAAATTTAAGGTCTCGGACGAGGTTTGATAGGTTTCGATGTCGGTTGTGAAAGTTTGAGGTTCAAGTCCATTAAGCTTGAATGGGTGTTAACGGAAAATGAACAAAATAAGTTTAAGAACACAAACCTATAATTTTATGGTGAAATCCCTCTTCAAAAATCGCCCCTAAGCTTCCTTGATTTTGAAAATATGAAGTTATGGCTAAAATATTGTTTTTCTACTATTTTAAGAAGACTCGACAGACCTTCTACACGTTCGCGTGAGGTCTGTCGCGTTCGCGTAGCCTTGGCTCTATTGGTTTTCGAGTTCGCGAGACATCCCATGCATTCGCGTAGGTTCACTCCCCCTTGGCCTTCGCGTTCGCGTGCCTTTGGCCGCGTTCCCATAGGGTATCAGCTGCCCCCTCCTCCAGCTCCTATTATGCTACGCGTTCGTGTGTGGCCCGTCGTGTTCGGGTAGAGCGATCCCCCCACTGCTCCACCTTCGCGACCTAGGCCTCGCATTCACGTAGGTGAAATCCATCCCCAGCCCGGAGTATACATCGTGTTCACGTATGTTACACAGCAAACGCAAAGAAGAACTACAGGAAAACCAGAAAACAAAAACTACATCAGATTTTCTAAGTCAAACCACTCTGACGCGGTCACGTCATACGAATGACGTTATCATACAGCATTTCGAGGGGTCGAGAAGTCAAATCATTTTCTTACCAATGCGTTCTAAGAAAGGTATGCGATTGAATTCAGAGAAGCCCGATTATAAGGGTCTCTGTTACGCCAAGACCAAGCTTGAAGGATTTGAAATAAAGTTCGAATTCGACCTTTGAATAAACACTTAAAGGCGGAACATTGAACGAATTAATATAAAGTAAACGAAAAACAAGAATATTATTTGTATTCCAAAAGGTGTATTTACACAAGTGCATTTACAACGATCTCACAAAGAGCCCTTACCCAAAAGAAGAAATAAAAAGAACGAAAAAAGGCCTAGTCTTCATCTTCACTACTCTCCGAGCCGCTAGCAGAGCCCTCGTCAGAAGTGATCAGTGCTGCCGACTCTTCTTCTAAGGCCTTCGCTTCCTTGATCTCGGTAGAGAGATCGAAACCCTTGGCATACACTTCCTCGAAAGCCCACCTTCGAGATTCTAATCGAGCATGGACAAGGGCGCGAGTCAGCTTGAGCTCGGCCTCTTCAGATTTCTTCTTGGCTCGAGCATTTGCAGCAGCAGCATCTTCCCAGTATGAGGATATGAGTGCGTCGGCTTCAGACTTAGCTATGGATAGCGCGTTGGCCGATTCACCATGAAGCACTTTATATTTGTGTCCCTCCTCTTTTGCACCCTAAAGAATATGCTGGGCCGAGGTCAGCTTCTCTCGAAGAGTGTCCTTCTCAGAGGACATGCTGTCTATGGTCCACTTCAGTTCGAGGATCTCAGCATTTCTGGCCACAATCTCTTCCTGACGTTGCCCCGGTAGGTCATCCTTCTAAGTGATCTGCAAAAACCAAGTCAAATATTTGAACGTTGAGTTATGAAAATGGAAAGCAAACCCTCGAAGGCTAAGATACTTGTTCGATGAAGTTGGCCCGCTCTTGGATCACTTTCTCCGAGCATGCTCGAAGGTCATTCAGTTAATCTTCCCTTCGGGCATATAGAGTTTTGAGCTCATTCGACTACGGCATTAGCTTCCCAAACTCCTTCTCACAATGAGTCAGCTCGGCTCGTAACTTGCAGAAGGCCTAGTAGTAGAGCATCACAACCTATAACACAAAGCAAAGAAGTTAGAAAACAAGAATCAAAACTCAAAGCACAAAGGTTATAACAAACAATTACCTATTTTTTCAGTTTCTTAGCCTCCTCGAGAATAATTGGGGCATAGAGATCAGGTTGCTCCTCAACACCAGCAAAATAATCTTCAAACATATCATTCTCTCCCTAGGATGCCCCCACGCTGGGAGTTCCCCTGTTGTGGGTGTCTCGTATTTGTCCTGGAGAAAATGACGGGCCTGATGAAGGATCACCTATGTTAACAACCCCAATCGGGGCCTTCTCTCGCCTATGCAGAGTTTAAGAGCTAGGTCCCACGAATTTGCCGGCCAAGTGCTCATCAGCACAGGATGTACCCTGTTGATCAGCTCCTGGACTTCATTCAAGCCCTCCTCGAGAGTCTCCTCAACTCGATGTGAGACCGTATCGGCAACCCCTGGGTCAGCAGTCTTCAACTCGGCACCCTTCGAAGCATCGACGCTTCGTTTCCCCTAAGTACCAGCAGGCAATTGTCATTATCTTTGTCTTCAGCACGAAGACTCTCAGCAACTGCCGGAGTTAAGGTCCCTGTGTCGGCCCTAGGCTTTCGAGTTTTGACTCTCTTTGGTTTCGGAGACTCCACCGACGTCTCTTTCTTTCTCTTTTTATCTTTGGCAGGTTCTTGGGTCTCCACTTCGCCAGGTGGAGGCGACCTTGATGTTTATTTATGTCAATACCACACAAGAGGGGGGACGGTTTGCGTGCTGTCTAATTTTTTGCACGCACTGGATATAGATGGACTCGGTTCTTCTATGTGTTCCAACTCCTACTTTTGCGGAATAATACATGCAGAAAAGTAAAGAACACAGAGATTTTTACGTGGAAAACACCCGACTCAAAACGTGAAAAATCATGACCTACTCCTCAGTAATATTTTCACACCATTCTTCACTAAATCAATGAGCCAAACAACATTTATAAAAGACCCTTTTGTAAACCTAGGATTACCTCTAATCCATTTGTAGCAAACTAGCCTCTAACTATTTGCGACAACCTCCAAGTTAACTCTAACTTGACTCACAAAGTACCTATTACAGATGCTTCTAGATAAAGCTGAGTAAGGTACAAATTGAATCACCTACTATAAGTAACTAGACTAAAAGACAACAGTTGGAACTGGTTCTTCTAGCTGGTTCAAGTAGCATTAGGGTCGCACACTTAGATCTAACACGAACTACTTGCATAATTGCCTTGCTAATTTTTCTCCCAATTCTTGCTTAACTCCTGCATTTGTGCGTGTGTGTAAAATAAGAACAATCTGCAATATATAAGATTAGTACACAAGAGATTTACTGGAGTTCTAATGCTACCCTTCCTTGGTGGAAGAGTTCTAGTTAATCTCAACTCCTTAAATCCTTCCTTATCTTTTATTCTTTTCTTACTGAATAAGGAGTCCTTCTCCTTATCATTTTACAATATTTTCGATCAGGAGATATCTCTTGATTTCCAGGTTTCACTTTATCTCCTAATTGTGCACCTCACGTGCCTTTAACTGTGCATGTGTTTATGTCTCCAGTGATGGGCCTGGTTCATCTTTGAGTTCCTTTGTCAATCTTCAAAACAATTCAATTTCTTGGGCCAATAAATCCCCTCTCTTTGATGATGACAAACTCTTTGCTTAGGCATGTAACCAACTTAATCCAACATTAACACGTTCAGAGTATTAAGCATTTATCATAAAGAACCAGCTTCATTAGGTTATAAATATCACATGTTCAAAGCACATAATTCTTCCCCCTTTTGGCATCATTGAAAAATTGCAAAATGTAGAAAATCCTAGACATTTAAGAACTACTCATGGCCACTAGGGCTACTGCAAGTGCAATCATGGATTAATCATCAATAGTAAACCAAGAATTCAAACTATCAAACAAAAAAGACACAAGATTAACAACAAAAACAACAGAATTCATTGATTTAAAGCATTGTTCATCCACAATCCACAAACAGAAATAAAAACAGTTAACATGAGCAAGCTGATACCACCATGAACAAAAAACAAGAAAAATCCCTAATCTAGGTAACTTAGTACTAAGGCAAGCTGGACTACTAAGGATGGGAAGGAGTGGAGGCTGTGTTTTTGGCTTGGAGAATAGAGAGCATTCCCTAAGAATTCCCTAATTCTTCTCCTTTTCTTTAGCAAGAGTTCTGAGAGCATCCCTCTCAGGTTCAACCTTTACCAGGTGGTTCTTCAGGCTATGTATTTCGCCATCCTTCACCCCACTCTCCTGCACAAGTTCTCTGAGTTTACTGTTCACAGGTGTCTTCCTGGATGAACCAGGTTAATTTTTAGGAACATTAACAACATAGTCACAGGCAAAAAGAGTATTTTTGACAAAGTGATATTTGACTATGGATATCTTTGCCTTCTTCAGAGGCACTTTTAGTGAGAAAGTACAATTGTGAGGATTTAACTGTAGACCTGGTTCTTTTGGCTACAATTAACGGTTCAATAGACATAGATGCAGACTTCTTTGAAGAAGTCTTTGCTTTCTTTGGTTTGGGGGTCTGAATCTCAACTTCTTCCATTTGTTCACCTCGATGGACCAGGTCCATCTCTTCTGTATCAACAGCCTCTACAGGCTCAACAACTTTATCCTTTCCCTTCTCAGCTCTCTTTCTCTTACTCTCCTCCAAAGCTTTCTGTAACTCCTCCTCACTCTACCGTAGTGTGCTTCTCGTGGTTCTTCCTCTTGGAAGAGGAATTTCAGAACTAGTAGAGGGAGTTTCTTTCCTCTTCTTACTTTTCCTTGCTGTTACAGAAGTTTGGGCCTTCGGGGTCCTCTTCTTCGTTGCGTTGTAACTATCTCCCAACTTTTTCAGAAGGTTTGCAAGGGTTTCTTCAGTATATAAACCAGTTTCATTTGTAGCTTTTCCAAGATTTACTAACACTCCAGCAACCTCGCCTAAGTCACTTGCCCCTAACTCCTTGGCTCCTTCTCCTACTACTACTACTTTAGTGCCACGGATAGCCAACCGAGTAGCTTCCTCCCATATTCCCGTCACTTCGCTCCTACCTCCCATTATCTCCTTTTCTTTCTCAATTTTGTTTTTACCACCTCGTCTTCTTATATCTGGCACCTTCACATCCACCACAGACCGAATCAAGACAAACATATTTTCCACATTCTCAGCCATTTCAGAGTCAGCCTCATACCTGGTTTTTGGAACAAATGATACATGGTAAGAATCAGATGATCCTGTTGCTTCCCCTCAGTTGATGACTTGAAGGAGTCACTAGACTTTTCTGATTCATGAGCCTGAATAGTTTGAAGTTTAGCATTCAACCTTTTTGCTAGAGCGCCTGTAGCCACTGTTTTTTCTAGAAAATATTTTGACCCTCTTTCTCCTGGGTTCTGGATTAGGGTTGGGTTGAGGAATGGTGATTTTGTTGAGGGGTGGTGGGATTTGATTAAGACAGAGTGGAGCTTGATTGCGAGGGTGTAGTGTTGTATTGAGGTGTGGAGGAAGAGGCCAAAGATGGTGTAGCAGGTGGCGGACTATAAACCATTTTGATTTTGATTGAAGAAGAAAAGAAAATCTGGATCAAGGTTTGGAGCAGAGAGATGAAAGGTTTTCGACGGTTATGGTGTTAATGATGGCTTACAGAAGTGATGATGATGGGGGTTTTAAAGGGGACGGATAATTAAAATATAAGGACAATATTTTAGGTCAAGATGAAGTCTAATCACTTCTGTAATTGTCAGTTAGAGGTGACAATTACTTCTTCCCTAGTTTCTAGGATTTTTAATTTGATGGGATTCTTAGAGATGGCGGAACTGGTTCAAAAATAAGATAACATCTAGATTTTGAAAAGATCTTGTTTAGGTAGAGTTCTGCTCATGAGTAACTACTAATATTTCAAAGTGTGTATTGTGGAGAACACATACCTCGCCTTTCAGATGAACCATCACTGATGAACAAGGTTCATCATGTAAGAATCCTCTTGATCAAACCTCAATCTTCAACAATAGAGAGAACATTAGTAACTAGTGAGTCATATCAAAACATGGCAAAAGAGTATGCTATTTACAACATGATACTGAGTAAAACTTAATATGAGTAAAACTTAATCTCATAATCATCCCTAAAAGTAACCTGCTCCTATCAAAATGCTCTTTACTCAGTGCTTTTTTAAAGATGTCAACAATCTGTTTATCAATAGCACAAAACTGAATAGTGATCAATCCTTTTTCATAATTATCCCTTAAAAAGGATGTCTAACATCTATGTGCTTTGTTATTTTATGATGAACGGGTTTTTTTGTCATACTAATAGCACTAGTGTTATCACAGTAGATAGGGATACATCCTACATCAACTCCAAAGTCCATCAGTTGTTGTTTAATCCACAATAGTTGAGCAGAACATGAGGCTGCAACTACATATTCAGCTTCAGTAATAGAAAGAGCCACATAATTCCCCTTCTTAGTAGCCCAAGATATAAGGCATGAACCAAGAAAGTGTGCCATACCTGAAGTGCTCTTTCTATCTACTAGAAATCATGCATAGTCAGCATCAGTATATCCCACAATATTAAAATTACTACCTTTTGGATACCAGAGGCAAAGATCAGCAGTGCCTTTGAGATATCTCATAATTCTTTTAGCAGTAGTCAAGTGGGATCCTTTTAGATTAGCCTGAAATCTTGCATATAGACCTATAATGAAAACAATGTCAGGTCTACTAGCAGTAAGATACAGTAATGAGTCAATCATTTCCCTATACAACTTCTGATCAACAGATGAACCAGGTTCATCTATGTCTAACTTTGTAGTTGTTGCAATAGGGGTGTCAATTTCCTTGGCATCTTCCATTGTAACCTCTTAAGAAACGTTTTTACATACTTCTACTGATGGATCATAGTTCCATTTGAATGTTGTTTTATTTGTAAACCTAAAAAAAAATTACACTCACCATCATGCTCATTTCAAATTCACTCCCCATTAGTTCAGCAAACTCTTTACTTAGCTTATCATTAGTTGCTCCAAAGATTAGGTCATCCACATATATCTGAAACACTAAGAGGTCTTTACATTTTTCTTTCAGGAACAAGGTACTATCAATTTTACCTCTTTTGTATCCATCCTCAAGCAATAACTTTGACAGTCTTTCATACCATGTTCTAGGGGCTTGCTTGAGTCCATACAGTGCTTTGTCAAGCTTATATACATGATCAGGATTTTGCTTGTTCTCAAACCCCGGAGGTTTCTTAACAAACACTTCTTCCTTTAGATAGTCATTTTGGAAATCACTCTTGACACCCATATGGTAGAGAGTGAATTCCATGGAAGCAGCAAATGCTATGAGAAGTCTTATAGCTTCCAGTCTAGCTATTGAAGCAAAAGTCTCATCATAGTCTATGCCTTCTTCCTGACTGTATCCTTGAACCACCAATGTTGCATTGTTCCTTGTAGTTGTTCCATCTTCATCAAGTTCGTTTCTGAAGACCCATTTTCTGCCAATTATTGATCTATCCAAGGGTCTTGGTACCAGATGCCAAACTTGACTCCTTTCAAATTGGTTGAGTTCATCTTGCTTTGGAATTACCCTGTCTTCATCCAGCAAAGCCTCGACAACATTTTTAGGTTCAATAAGATATAGGAAAGCATCAAAAGCACAAAGATTTTTCAAAGAAGATCTGGTTTTGATTCCAAAGGTTGGATCAGTGATAATGTTCTCAATAGGGTGAGAACATTGATATCTTTATAGTTTCACAACCAACTGGTTATAACTTGAAGCTCCTTCAATGCCTTGTTGATGTGGACTAGGATCAGGTACAAGTTCCAATGAGGTTTCGGAATTAGTTTGTTGTTCAGTTCCCCCTGTCATGTTTCCCGACATGGATGAACCTGTTCCTTCCTCCAGTTTGGACTGAGTTTTTGACTAGCCCAATTTCTTCATCCTCTTGTTCATGTCTCTCAGAAAGAATGTTAGTTTCGTCAAAAACTACATGCACACTTTCTTCAACACACATAGTTCTTTTGTTATAAACTTTATAAGCCTTACTATGTGAAGAATATCCTAAGAATACTCCCTCATCACTTATGGGATCAAACTTGCCTATGGAGTCTTTACCATGTTGTGCACAAAGCACTTGAAACCAAAAGCCCTAAGGTGGGATATGTTGGGCTTTCTCCCTTTAAGTACCTCATAGGGAGTCTTCTGTACAAGTGGTCTAGTCAAGCACCTATTTATGGTATAACATGCAGTATTTATAGCTTTTTCCCAGAAGCTATAAGGTAGTTTACTAGAAAGAAGCATCGTCCTAGCCATATCTTCAAGTGTCCTATTCTTTCTTTCAACCACTCCATTTTGTTGTGGAGTTCTAAGGGCATAAAAATTATGATCTATGCCATGCTCATCACAAAATTCAACTAATTTAGTATTTTCAAATTCACTGCCATGATCAGACCTAATTGATGCAAGTTGATTTCCTAGTTGTTTCTGAATTTTTCTAACAAAAGAAGAAACATGTCAAATGCCTCATCCTTAAATTTTATAAATAATGTCCATGTAAATCTAGAATGGTCAATAGCAAGCACCATCACATATCTCTTGCCACCTCTGCTTAAAGCTCTCATAGGACCACAGAGATCCCTATGGACCAGTTCTATCGTTCTGGTGCTACTTACCATTTTCTCGCTTTTGAAAGAGGATCTTACCTGTTTACCCCTTTCACAAGCCTCACAAACTTTGTCTTCCTTGAACTTAAGGTTAGGCAGTCCTATCACCAAGTCCTTGGAGACTAATTCGTTGAGTTGACTTAGACTAGCATGTCCAAGTCTCTTATGTCAAAAGGAGGTGATCCATGTCATGTACACTTAAGAAAGTTAGTTCATTTTCTGAGAGTGTGGACATATCTATAATGTATATATTGTTCACCCTTTTTCCTTGCAAAACAATTTTGTCAGTGGTCAGATTTATGACAAAACACTTTGTATAGGTGAATGCTACCAGGTCACCTCTATCACACAGTTGTGATACATTGATTAGAATGTATTTCATCCCGTCTACCAAATACACATTCTCTATGGAGTGAGTTTCATTCTTACCTACCTTACCAACCCCAATGATTTCACATTTCGTACCATTTTCAAAGACGAGATTTCCTCCTTTGAGGTCCTCAAGTGAAAGGAACTGGTCCTTGTTGCTAGTCATATGCTTAGAGCAGCCACTGTTTGTATTACCATATTTGGCTGCTTCCCTTCACTTGAACCTACAAAAAGAAATCAGGGGTTATTCTTATGAACCCAAACTAGTTGAGAAAAAATGATGAATTACTTTCTTTTTATCCCAAGTTGGTAACCAATTCTTCCCTTGCACAAAACTATTATTTTTTTGACTGGCCTTTTCTTTTGAATTGCGTTCACTTTTAAATTGACCATTCTTACCACAATGTGTACAAATTTTGTTTTAAGGAAGAGTGAGGTACTTGTTCTTGGGATCCCACTTAGGTATCGGATTCCAAAAGCCAAGTCCTCTTCTATTGCTACTATGATGTTCCTGTAGCCATGTCAAGGCATCATATGATTTGTTCCATTTGGTAGTTCTATCTGTTCATGCTTGACCTCGCCTCAATCCTCCTTTAACACTCTTACATGCTCATCTTTCTTATACGACTCATCTGTAAGATTTCTTATTGTTTCCTCTAGATTAAGTTGTATGGAATCATCCATCTTCTTACTTGTTTCTAGCTTTAATTTTAAATTCTCAGATTTTAGTTCTAGGACATTCTCAAGTATGAACCTGGTTCTTCAGTGAAGTGTTCTCACTTACAGTCTCATTGACTCTATATTCCAGGTTCTTACACTTTGCTTTCATAATAGCACAATCCTTAGACAACTGTTCCTTTTCTTTATTTATCTCCTCAGATTGATCAATGAAATCAAGGAGTAATTCAGAAAGTTTTTCTTTAGACAAAGAATTAATATTTTCTTTGAGATGAGTTATACTTACCTCAGATTCATCATCAGATTCTCCAATTGCCACAAGTGATTGTTCATCTCCATCTTCATCATTTGACTCCTCATCTGAACTTCCACCCCAAGAAACAACCATTGCCTTTGTTGATGCTCTGTTTTTCTTGGGTTGAACATGTTCCTTCTTCCTGTTCCTTCTTTTAGCTCTTTCTTTCTTTTATTCTATTTACCACTGAGGGAAGTTTTTAATGTGATGGTTAGTCTTTCCACACTTGTAGCATCCTTTATTTGTTTGTGTATAAGGCGCCCTTGGTTTGCTGTAATTTCAATTCATGGAGGCACATTTTCCTATCATCAAGTATTTCTTGAAGTCCCTTGTAATCATAGCCATCCCATCCTCCTCCAACTCATCACCTTCAGCAATTCTGAGTGCCAAGCTTTTCTCCTTTTTGGGAACATCCATCTTCATGGTTTTCCTTCTCAGTTCATAAGCTGTGAGGTTCCCAATCAAGTTATCCAACTTGAGAGTTGCGATGTTCTTTGATTCCTGAATGGTTGTGATTTTGCTTTCCCAAGAGAATGGCAGTACCCTTGTAAGAATTTTCTCAACCTTGTCTTCCTAAAGAATGACCCTTCCAAGAGACTTGTGTTCATTTCTCACTGTAGTGAACCTTGTGTACATCTCTTGGATGGTCTCTCCTTCCTTCATGGTAAAATTCTCATATTGAGAATACAGTAGTGTTCCTATTGTCCTCTTCGCTTGAGGTGTTTCTTCATGAGCCACTTGTAGAGTGTCCCGAATTTCTTTAGCAGTGGTACAACTTTGAATTCTACTATACACATCTGGACCTAGTCCACACACAAGCCACTTCTTTGCCTTAGCATTTTTCTCCCACTTTTTTTAATCTTCAGCAGTGCAATCAGCTCTACTCATTGGCAGATCAACTCCTTTAGCATTCTTCTTGATGGTAACCATTGGACCATCAGTTATTATGTCCCATTGGTCATAATCTTCACCAATGATGTGATCCCTCATTCTATTCTTCCACCAGGAGTAGTATTGGCTATTGAAGAGTGGTGGCCTCACAGTTGATTGTCCTTCCCAGTTGCCAGGTGGTGCACCCATCTTGATCTTCTCCTAAGGTTTTAGCCTCTTGAAGGATAACCCGCTCTGATACCAATTGAGTTTATTTATGTCAATACCACACAAGGGGGGGGGGGGTGATTTGTGTGGTGCCCAATTTTTCGCATGCACTAGATATAGAAGGGCCTAGTTCTTCTATGTGTTCCAACTCCTATTCTTGCGGAATTATAAATGTAGAAAAGTAAAGAACACAAAGATTTTTACGTGGAAAACACCCAGCTCAAAAGGTGAAAACCACGACCTACTTCTCAGTGGGATTTTCACAACACTCTTCACTGAATCAATGAGCCAAACAACATTTACAAAAGACCCTTTTGTTAGCCTATGATTACCTCTAATCCGTTCGTAGAAAACTAGCCTCTAGGTATTTGCGACAACCTCCAACTTAACTCTAACTTGAATCACAAAGTACCTATTACAGATGCTTCTAGAGAAAGCTAAAAGTACAAATTGAATCACCTAATACAAGTAACTAGACTAAAAACAACAGTTGGAACTAGTTCTTCTAGCTTGTTCAAGTGGCTTCAAAGTCGCACACTTAGATCTCACATGAACTTCTTGTAAAATCGCCTTGCTAATTTTGCTCTAAGTTCTTGCTTAACTTTTGTTTTTGTGCGTGTGTGCACAATAAGAAAAATCTGCAATGTATAGGATAAGTAGACAAGAGATTTACTGGAGTTCTAATGCTACTCTTCGTTGGTGGATGAATTCTAGTTAATCTCAACTCGTTAAATTGTTCCTTATCTTTGATTCTGTTCTTACTTAATAAGGAGTCCTTCTCCAGATTTCGCTTTATCTCCTGCATGTGCCCCTCACGTTTCTTTAACTCTGCATGTGTCTATGTCTCCATTGATGGACATGGTTCATCTTTGAGTTGCTTTGTGAATCTGCAAGACCATTCAATTTCTTGGGCCAACAGGACTCATCAAAACGGCATCTCAAAAGCCTGCATAAGCACAAAAGGTCAAGTATACCACATAGAAATCTTTTACTAAGGAGATAAAATACGACAGTGATAGAAACTTACCATGATTATTGGCCTCCCATCAGGTTTCGGCCAAGTCAATGAAAACGCGCTAAGCATATGGGGAGATGGAATCTAATTGTGGTACCCAGCTCAGGAGGTCTTTGACCGCACTAGGGTACCATTCAACGGTTGTTTCATCAGAAAAGAACAAGTTCAAAATGGAAAAGAAAACATTCAATTAACGAAGCATATTCGATAAAATCGACACTTAAGACTCATATTCCATTCCTCGGGTAATGACATATTCTCAGCAGGAAACAGGACCGAGGTCCTGACTAAAACGAACAGGCTCATCCACCCTCGGTCCTTGTCTTCATCTATGCAAGAAAATAATGAATTCGAGGATCGATATTGCAGTTTAATTAGGCCACCTCGATAAAGACGAGGGCTATACAGTCTAATCAGGTGATCGAGGTGAAAGGAATCCCCTTGACCATGTTTGAAAAATATCTGATTAGATATACAGTTTTCCAGAAAGAAGGATAGATCTGGCCGAGCGCCACTAGATGTTATCGGCAAATATTGAGGATCACTGGATCTATTAGTGGCGAAGAAAGGTCTAAAGGACCTAAGGTGATGGAATATGTGTATACGCTGAGAAATCCAACTTTGTAGGTAGCTATATCTTCTTCAGATGAAGGGATCTCCACTTGCACCGCCTCCTCCCAACGGAAATTGACCTTCACCTTTTTGATATCGATTACCACATTGATATATGAAGACATGGGCTCGCATCGGTGTCACGCCCCCTTTTTTTCCTTGTAGAGTCAGGGTTTCGACATTGTTGGGACAACTCGTTTCCTTTTGGGAAAAGGGTACAAGAAGTTGAAGAGTCGCCACCTAACGGGTTAAGGTACGTTAGGGCACCTGTAACAAGTAACTCATAGAACCAGTTTGCATTACCAGAGATTGGGTAAGAGCTTGAAATTATTTCAAAGGGAAGGTGTTAGGCACCCCTCAAGATCCACAACAGTGGGTCCCGACCAAAATTACTTTGTCAATTAGTCAATTAGCAAATAGGGAATCAAAGAACACATATGTAAAAGGATAAAAGACTTTTTTGATAGATAAGCAGTCTAAGCACACATATGTAAAAGGATAAAAGAGTTTTTGACAGATAAGCAGTCTAAGCACACATATGTAAAAGGAATAAGGGAAGTCCTAGGTTGATTAGCCTATAGGATCATATCCGTACAATGCCCGGTAATCACTCCTCAATTAGAGGGGCTACCCGTTGTAGTAGCGCACAGGTCATCATATCCACTTACTACCCATTACCCTCCCCAGCGAGTTTGATTCACAAACTCTACGCGTGTTGTTACCCGTCCCTTCCTTGTTGTCCTGGAGATGTTTAGGACCTCTAGACTTACGTAGTTCGAGACCCTCCTAAGGTGTTTAAAAGGCAAAAATCTAGGCGACAACAAATAACACATAGGACTACCAAATAGGGGAGCAGTTAAGGGGGCTCATGTTTAACTCCACATACATAGCCAAATAAGTAGCACGTCTCAAACATAGATTTTAGGATTTAAGAAGGCCCTATAACAAGGTATCTAGGTGAGCATCACAAACACAGGATATGCAGCATTGTTTTCAAAGCGAAGTGACAGAATCCTAATCAATTTGCCTACTGATTTTAAAACATGTTAAACATGAGTAGTTTATAAATAGAGCACAATTTCACAGTTTTTATAAGAACATTATTTATCTAAGGCTTTCCTAGGCGTGGGACTGATGCAATCATAATTCTGGGAACTAATTAAAACAACTTGAAGTTATTCCCTCCTATAGGCATGCTGATCTAAGTGACGAATATTATAAAGGTTGACTTCATGCATGTTTATACTAGAACATAATACCTATGTGTGGGGTTGTTTTTAACCTCTTTATAGACGGCTGTTTATTTAGGCGATGTAGATATGATTTAAAGCAGATGCAAACAGAGTCCTAAGGCAGGATTTCTAATGCATATAGAGATGATCATTTTATTAAGCAGTATTATTAACTTAATGGCAGGATTTCTAAGTGATGGTGACTTATGCAGAATCATAAGTGAAGTGATGAACTATAACATGATTTTAATAGGCGAAAGCAATAAATGTGAGTATCCTAAGACATGGTATCTAATGCAAAAATTTAGCATGTTTTTAATGTGAATAGGCATGGAAATCCTAAAGCATGATATCTACTGCATAACATAAACCTAGAACATGATTCCTATTACATAATGTAAAACCTAAATCATGATTTCTACCTAGTTTACCCCACATAATCATATAACAACCCTCCCTTTTTTTACTAATCACCACAATATCTGTTTACAAATGATTATTACCGGCCAGGATTGAATAAATTACATAAATAAATGGATACTACACTATAGGGAGCCTGAATCGGGCCCAAAGTAAACCTGGGAGTACCAGGCCTACAATATAGTCTCAAATACCAAGAATCCCATACCCATTATGTGTCTAAGTGTGTCGGAGTTCCCTAAGGACCTCAAGGATCCCGGGCAGTGCTCACACCCAGACCTTTTCTCAAATAGGGAATTAGTTATGTGCAGTGTGGAAGGGCCAGCCCCAGCGTGTCAGAGTTCGGAGGAATCTCATGGATTCCTAGGCGTTACACACACTGGAGGGGCAGAACCTAATAGTCTAAGAGTAAAGTGAGAGTGCTTGACATAATTTTGAAAGATTTAATAAAACAGTGTTGAGATAACTTTAGGAGTGAAAAGATTTTCTGGAATAGAAACTAGTTTAAGAGGATTTTAGGAATGAAAACCAGTTTTGAGAAGAATACTAAGAACAATTTGAAATCAGTTCTGAAGAGATCCAGTTAAGCAAACAACCAATCACTCATAGAATACCCAGATTCATAGACACCTAACAAGCAGATTTCACACAGGGGTGTAGGGGGTTGGGAACATACAGGGTTCACATTAAGGGGCACATGAACAAGGTACAGGGGAGGCATATAGAAAACAACTGCACAAGACACTTAGGAGTTTTAGAAGCTTAACATGTTAGCCATGATAACAGGCAATTAAGACATAAAGCAAAGATGTAGTAGAATCATGTTGAAAAGAAGGGTGTCTTAGACAGGATTAGACATACGGTTAAGTTCATTAGGGGATAAGTTACTAATCATGATCACACAAATCTAAGGGAGTTACCGAAATATGCTTGGCCACTATCAAACAATCAAATGATGTTTAGACATACTGATTACATACTTGAGAAAAAAAAGACAGAATTTAGACGTGTTCGGTAAAACAGTAAACAAAAGGACAACTTGAATGCCTAACGAATCGTACTAGTGAAAGAATAAACATAGAACAAACAGAGTTGAGTTTCAAAATTGAACAAGAGACATACCAGTTAAAGAACAAAGTACAGAATGTAAAACAAATGTAGTTCCAATGTCTGGCCCTGGCTTTCATCCTGCTAGACCAATAGTTATCACAAGTAGCAGAGAAAGAAGAGAGAGTTTGAGTGTTCGTGTGTGTTCTGAACTTAGTGTTCGTGTGTTGAGAGATTAAATAAGGGTGTTTATATAGCAGTTCAAGAGTGGAGTAAATAAGGTAAAGAAATCAGAAACCAGCAATTAGGGAGTCACAAAATCCAATCATACAAGGGAGTTCAGCATATACCTCCCTTAATTAAGGGAAATTAGCCATACAGTAATAATAGAGATTAATTAAGGCAAGAGGTTTAAATTAGACCAAATAAAGGAGTACAAAATAAAATAATCAGGGGTCTAATTATGAAAAAAATCATGTAAAGGAATCAGTAAATATACAGACAACCAAATAAGGTAAGAATAACTAATTAAGGTCGTAAACAGTGAAACATGCAAGACTTAGGCATACAAGTTTCTAACAGAGCAAATCAACCAGCCAAATTTCAGAGTAACAATGATATCAACTTCCCAAAAATAGGCTAAGTAAAACATCACATAAATAATAAAGAATTAAACGGAGAAATAGACTCTAAGCCTAATAGAGATTTATTAGGACAAAATAACAGAATAAAGGATTTGACAAAGGAAAATTGAGTAAGTCAAAAAATACAGAATGATTTAATATGATTGGTAACACTGATACTCCAAATCGAAGAAAAAAAATAGAAAATCAGAGTTTCACATAAAATATACTAGGGTTTAAGTATATTTTGCATAAATCAGTCAAGAAGACTAAGGGATAATCGATTAAACATTCAGAAGTCAGAAAACCTTTGAAAACAACTCGTAATGAAACCTAGTTTTAGGGAAAAGCAAAAGCAATCGATTAAAACAAGATACTTTCAGAGAAAACATGTAAGAGTTTCTCGATTCATCTCGGATCTATATAGATCTAAGAAGATCGAAGATAATAGACTAGGATTTTCCTTAGAAAACTGTCACGACCCCAAATCAATACTGGCCGTGATGGCGCCTATCGTGAAACTAGGCTAGCCAAACTACCGAGAATAACAAATAAAGCTTTCCGTTTCAATCATAAGTCATAATATTTCATTTAAGATCCTCGTTCTAAAGCATGTTTAACAGTAATAATAACAGAAAAGATCAAGTCTAACCACGGCCCCAACCTCCGGAGTAACCTGTCATGAGCATCTAAAGGAGTAAATATATTGTATGATGTGATGTCTTTGCTAATACAAGTCCAGTAAATACGAGAAATCTATAAACTAGGTAAGGAAAAAGGCACGCTATGGACGCCAAACAACTACCTCTATCCTCGAACAGGCTCCAAAGCAAGTGGAGTCAGTTAACGCTCTGACCCAGTACCTGGATCTGCACACAAGGTGCAGGGAGTAATGTGAGTACACCAACTAAGTAAGTAACAACCATAACTAAAGACTTGAGTGTAGTGACGAGCATTTAAAACACTATAATTCATATAACAAGTACAAGTGAAAGTAAATAGATTTGGTCAAGGTCTACATTTACCAAATATTTCACAAACTCCAGTTTTCCATTTAATCTTGTACAAAACATTAATTCAACATTTATCAAGAGGCTGAGTGTAAAGAAGAGTGAAAAACAAGGGTTCCGTAAATAATAGGCTCTCACGCACAGTGGCACTCATGAATAAAGTCTCTCAGTCACTCGTGACTCCACTATCATGACTAAATGCTCACACTCAGCACTCTTTCTCAACAGGTACCATGTATACACATAACCGCTACGACGTGCAGCCCGATCCGCATAACATACATTGCGGTGTGCAACCTGATCCAAATAATAGTCGATTGCGCTCACTGGAGGTGTACAGACTTCTGGAAGGGCTCCTTCATCTCAAGCACTATGTCGCTACGGTGTGCAGCCCGATCCAATATATGTTGCTGCTGCGTGCAGCCCGATTAGTAACTATCCTCACAACTTGGCTCTCAGCCTCACTCAGTAAACCTCACAAGCCACTCGGGCAACTCATGACAACTTACGAGACTCAGACCAAAATACCTCACAATATTCTAAGACAATGTGATAGCGGTAATAACAACAACATATATAAAGCATGACTGAGTTAATAATTTTTATATCAAAAATAGTATGAGAATAGTGGAATAATACCTTAGAGGGTCTAAACATGTCGGCACAAGGCCCAAACCTAGCATACAACCCATAATATAATATAAACTTTTAAAATACAGGATATCATATGATTTCAAATCAAATACGCGGATTAATAGCCGCTACGGGACGCACCAAGTCACAATCCCTATCGGTGCTCGCCCACATGCTCGTCACCTAGAATCCTTATCCTTCTACGAGTCTACCCGTATAAAATACATCAAAATCTAGTCACAATTGGCCCTTCAATTCCTCAATAAAATCTTTAGATTCCCAAGCCCTAAACCCCCAATTTAGGTACTAATTTCCATGAATTTCACCCTTAATCAGTCCAATAGTCACATAGAAATGAGTTTTAGGTTCACAAATGTTACATCCATAAAGTTCTCTTGAATTCATCTTCAAAAACCATTGAAAAAGCTTCAAACCCGTGCAAAAATGGTGGAAGAATGACCCAAAAATCGCTAAGGGTCCTATCTATAAGTTCTGCCAAGCAATGACCGCACATGCGGCCCTTTTCTGCACATGCGGACCCGCACCTGAGGTCCCAGGTTCGCACATGCGCGTTTCACTTACAGGACCAAATCTCGCTCCTGCGATGCAGCCTCTGCACCTGCGACCATCGCACCTGCGGCTTCCATTCCGCAAGTGCGGCCACACCAGAAGGGCAGCACCAGCAGCATTCTGCTGCATTTTTCCAACTTCCAACTCCCCAATGGCTATCCAAAATCATCCTGAGCCCCTCGGGACCCCAACCAACTAGTCATAAATGATCACCCGAACTTAGTCGAACCTTTAGAACACCCAAAAAAACATCGAAACAACGATTCAAGCCTAAGAATCTTTAAACTTCCGAAATTCATCTACGATGCCGAAACTAATCAATATACGTCTGACTGACCTGGACACATTTCTAACACACTCCTAAGTCCTAAATCACCTAACAAAGCTATCTGAGCCATAAAATCCACATTACGAGGTCATTTACCAAATATTTAACTCCCGGTAGACTTTTTTAATTATTAAGCCAGTTTAAGAGACTAAGTGTCTCAACACTCACAACGGCCACTCCGACCCTGAACCAACCGACTCCAACACATTATAAACAGTCTAAGCTAATGACAAAGTAGAAACAGGGAAAACAGGGTAAATCTCACGGAACGACCGGCCTGGTCGTTACATTCTCCCCCTCTTAAACAAATGTTCTTCCTCGAACCGGTCTAGAAACATACCTGGAGTCTCAAACAAGTGAGGATATCTGCTCCGCATCTCCAGCTCGGTCTCCCAGGTGGTCTCCTCCTCCGGTGGTCCTCTCCACTTGACCTTCACTGAAGCTATATGCTTAGATCTCAACCTCCTAACCTGACGACCCAAAATAGCCACTAGATCCACCTCATAAGACATATCACCCTCAAGCTGAACCGTGCTGAAGTATAAAGCATGAGACGGGTCACCAACATACTTTTGGGGCATGGAAACATAGAATACCGGATGAACACTCGATAAGCTGAGCGGCAAAGCAAGTCTATAAGCCACCTTTGCAACCCACAGAAGCACCTCAAAAGGCCCAATGAATAAGGGACTCAGTTTGCCCCTCTTCCCGAATCGCATAACACCCTTCATCGGTGACACCTTCAGCAACACCTTCTCCTCAACAATAAAAGACACATCCCGAACATTCCGGTCCTCATAACTCTTCTGCCTAGACTGTACCGTGCCAAGCCACTCCTGAATCAACTTCACCTTATCCAACGCATCCTGCACCAAGTCTATGCACCATATCCTAGCCTCTCCTGGCTCAAACCAACCAACCGGAGATCTAAACCTCCTACCATATAAAGCCTCATACTGAGCCATTTGGATACTCGACTGCTAACTCTTATTATATGCGAACTCCGCGAGTGGTAGAAACTGGTCCCATGAACCCCCAAATCAATGACACAAGCACGCATCATGTCCTCCAGAATCTTAATAGTACGCTCTGACTGCCTGTCGTTCTGAGGATGGGATGTTTGACTCAACTCCACCATATTACCCAACACTCTCTGCACGACCCTCCAAAACTGAGATGTGGACTGAGTGCCTCTGTCAAAAATGATAGAAACTGTAACCCCTTGCAATTAGACAATTTCCCTGATATAAAACTCAGCAAACCTCTCCGAAGAATAGGTAGTACCAAGAGGAATGAGGTGCGCGGACTTGGTCAGCCGATCCACAATAACCCATATATCATTAAACCTCCTCGAAGTCCGTGGAAGCCCAACTACAAAGTCCATAGTGATCCGCTCCCACTTCCACTCCAAAATATCCAACCTTTGATGCAATCCCCCTGGTCTCTGGTGCTTATACTTCACTTGCTGACAGTTGAGACACCGAGCCACAAACTCAACAATATCTCTCTTCATCCGCCTCCACCAGTAATGTTGTTTCAGATATTGGTACATCTTTGCGGCACCCGGATAGATGGAATACTGCGAGCTATGGGCCTCTACTAGAATCAACTCTCGAATCCCATCCATATTGGGCACATAAATTCTACCCTGTATCCTTATAACCCCATCATCACCAATAACTACATCTTTGGCATCACTTCGTCGGACCCTATCCAAAAAAGCGAGCAAGTGTGGGTCATCATAATAGCGTGCTCTAATCTGGTCATAAAAATAAGACCTAGATACAACACGAGCTAACACCCGGCGGGGCTCTAATAGATCCAATCTCACCAACTGACCTAGTAGGGCCTAGACATCAACTGCTAATGGTCTCTCTGCTGCTGGGAGATATTGTAGACTCCCCAAATTCTCTTCTCTCCGACTCAAGGCATCGGCCACAACATTGGCCTTCCCGGAAGGCATAGAAGGTGATATCATAGTCCTTGAGAAGCTCTAACCATCTCCTCTGACGCAAATTCAAATCCTTCTGCTTAAGCAGATGCTGCAATCTATGATGGTTAGTGAAAATCACATAATTCACCCCATACAAATAATGATGCCAAATCTTTAAGGCATGGACAATGGTTGCTAGCTCAAGATCATGCATTGGATAATTCTTCTCATGAACCTTCAACTGTCTAGACGAGTAGGAAATCACCCTACCTTCCTGCATCAATACCGCTCCAAGGCCAACTCTCGCAGCATAACGGTAAACTATATAAGAACCTGAACCCGTAGGCAAAACCAACACCAGAGTTGTAGTCAAAGATGACTTGAGCTTCTGAAAGCTCTCCTCACACTCGTCAGTCCACCTGAGCGGAGCACCTTTCTGGGTCAGTCTTGTCATAGATGCCGCAATAGATGAAAATCCCTCAACAAAATGGCGATAGTACCCTACCAAACCAAGGAAAATGCGGATCTCGATAGCTGATGACGGTCTAGACCAACTCTGCACCGCCTCTACCTTCTTCGGATCTACCTCGATCCGATAACAAGACACCACATGGCCTAAGAATGCCACTGAATCAAGCCAGAATTCACACTTAGAAAATTTTGCATACAGCCTCTTCTCCATTAAAGTTTGAAGCACAATCCTCAAATGCTGCTCATGATCCTCTCAAGAAAGGGAATACATCAAGATATCGTCAATAAACACAATTACGAATGAATCAAGATAAGGTCGGAACACAATGTGCATCATGTGGATAAAGCCTTCTAGGGCATTGGTCAGCCCAAATGACATGACAAGAAACTCAAAGTGACAATATCTGGTCCTGAAGGTAGTCTTCGGGATGTCGGGCTCCCGAATCTTCAATTGATCATTTCCACAACGCAAGTCAATCTTGGAAGATACCTGGCACCCTGTAACTGATAAAAAAACTTATCTATGCGAGGCAAATGATACCCGCTCTTCACCGTAACCTTGTTCAACTACCGATAATCAATACACATACCCATAGAACCATCATTTTTCTTCACAAACAACACCGGTGCACCCCAAGGTGACACACTAGGCCGAATGAACCCCTTTATCTAGGAGATCCTGAAGCTGCTTCTTAAATTCCTTCAACTACGTTGTTGCCATACGATAAGGCTAAATAGAAATAGGTTGAGTGCCCGGCACCATATCAATACCAAAATCAATATCCCTGTCATGTGGCATGCCTTGCATGTCTACAGGAAACACGTGTGGATAATCACGGACCACAGGAACGTAATCAATAGTGGGAGTCTCACCACTGACATCCCTCACAAAAGCCAAATACAATAAATACCCCCTTTCTACCATCCGCTGGGCCTTCAGGTAAGAAATCACCCTGCTAGGCACATGCTCAACATAACCTCTCCACTTAACCGTCAGAAATCCTGGCATAGCTAAGGTCACAGTCTTAGCGTGACAATCAAGAAAAGCATGACACGTAGATAGCCCATCCATGCCCAATATCACATCAAAATCAACCATGATAACAAACAATAGGTCCACTCGGGTCTCCAGATCCCCAATAGATTCCACACATGACCGATACACACAGTCCACAACAATAGTATCGCCCACCAGAGTCGACACATGAATAGATGTAACTAAAGACTCACGGGGCATATCCAGGAAATGGGCAAAATATGAAAAAACATAAGAATATGTGGAACCAGGGTCAAATAAGGAAAAAGCATCTCGGTGAAAGACTGAGATAATGTCACGACCCAAACTGGAGGATCATGACTAGCACCCGGGCCATACTTGTCGAGCACCAACGTACATTTTATCTAACCTTCTTTATTATCTTTAAGGGCTGATGAGATCAATATAAATAGTAGGTATGGATCATGAACATACATCACATGGGATGAAAAGATTGCTAAGAAAGTACATATAAAGTACGAGCTACAACGCTGCCATGAAAGACTATACAGCAAAAATTAGCCAACAAGGCATACCAAACTATCCATGAGTCGACACATGTCTATGAGCCTCTAAAGAAGCATAATTAATGATACATAGCCGGAACAAGGCCCCGACATACCCCTAATATATATAACAAAAATTCATACAAAGACCACGACAAGTCCGGAGAAGGGATCTCGCCAAAAACCGCTGAACTGGAAAGCTTGCGTTTACCTGTCTATCAAGACCTTCTACACGACATGCAACACCAACAAATAATAAGGAAGTCAGTACGAATAAAGTATTGAGTATGTAAGGCAGGAAAGCAATAAGTAAGAACAGTAATGTAAATAGGGATAGAGAATATACAACCTGTAACATATGAGTATCTCTAAGGGCTACTGACATGAAATGTGTGATACATACATATATAAACATAAATCTTTAAAGCATATGCGTCTTTGGGCACCATAATCATCATATCATAGTCGGCTGTAATAGGCTCGGTAAAACATACCCGGCCACGTAGAGCTCGGTAAAACCCAATTGATCAGTGGTTGCACAATAGATGTCATACCCGGCCGACTATAGCAAAACTCGGTAGAGTAAAATAGATACATATATATAATGCATGTAGGACTCATTGGAATCATATTCTGAACATTTCGGAGTGACGTAAGGTCGATTTTCTCCGTACACATTATTAGGTCTAACTCTTCATCAAGAATCTTATAAGAATCAGGAAGTACCAACAAAATTTATAACATAAGAAAAAGAGGAGCAACCACAACATCAATTGTTTCATAAGAAGGGAAACAATGTAAGTACTGCTAGCTTCTACGAGTAGAGTATCTTTGGAAGCTCGTTCATTGGGTTATGTACAATCCGAGTCGTGCAAAAGAAGGAAAGAAATAGCCTCACATACCTTGTATATACTTCCCCAAACTCAATCTATGCAAACTTCACGACTCCTTAGTCTACAATAAGAGAAATGCCACTATCGTTATCATTTAAGCGTCATAACTATTATGTATTGATCACAACCTATTTTACGATGAAACGGACAACACCTCCCCTATATATATGACTTCACACCAGTAAAAACAATCACCAAACAGCCCAAACAACATCAATCATAATCATATTGAGCCTCCCAAAATAGTCCACCAACCAACAACTTTACTATCAAGCCTTTCGATATATATATTTCACTAGTTCTAGCTTCTATGACTTAGCCGTAAATTGGATAAGCTTAAATACATGTAGAATAATAGGTTCCTCGCCTTTAAACAGAAAGAACAACTCCAACTTGACCTTAATTGTCCACGAAATATCCCTTCAATGGTGCCACAACAACAAGGAAGTGAAACTATTAATCAATTAGGGTTTTTCGGTACTAGAATCACTTTAGAAGGCTTGAAATCACTTAGGGTTGATATTAAAAACATGAGGTAGTATTTACCGAACATAAAACCCTTAAAAAAAACCTCCCACACGAGCTTTAACAACACAAAAATGAGCAACAACAAGAAGAACAAGAAACTTACTAGCGCCACGGGATTCCCGACATTGATTTGTGTTGTTTTCCTTTTGTTTGGGTCTTGAATCTTGAGAGAACCTTAAGACGGTGTTTCTATGGTTCTAAGGTCTAAATATACTTAAAATTAATGACTTAAAACGGGTTCTACGCATATTATATATATATATATATATATATATATATATATATATATATATTAAACTGATTATGTGGGACCCATAGAGAGGTGCTTAATGTAGTCTCGCGAAAATGCGGATATCTCTGTACTCTGATATCGTATTGATGAACGGTTAGATGCATTGGAAACTAGACTCATAGATATTTAATTTGGTGGGTAGATCACCCAGTAGTTGTATGTATATTGAGATAAAAGCTTAGTAACATTTGACCTAAAACTTAAGTAAAACTATGAACCTAAGTTGCAACAATTCTTGTCGACTTTTGTTTCATAAATTGTTTGACTTCAAGACTGTGATACGGATATTATATGATTCAATTACCTTAAAATACGACCTCTTGATAATATTAAGCACCCATAGGGTTACCCAAGAATACGAGTTACAACATCCTTGATTCGTTTAACTTCTAATACTTGTTAATCACCCTTATTGACTCTTGGATCATTTAAGATCAATATGATTGACTTCTTATCATTTCAAAGATAATCACTTCTTAGATTTACGACGAATAACTTATGGAATAAACCAACGTACGTGAATATAGGTTGTAACACCCCCATCCCCCTTAGGAACATTCGTCCTCGAATGTAAGGGTTTATGGGGATCCTAACTCATCGTGGATTCCAACGGAAGTTTCCGGCCGAGTTTTCCCCTATAAAATGGATACAAACTTGAAAGTAGTTAAACCCAACGTATTGCCTTGCAAGGCTACACAAAGCATTATGGATATGTACATTATCTTCATATAACCATTGTGTATTAAGGAAGAGTACTCTCAAGCTATTACTTACCTCATAGAGCTGTTTCGCCTTCTAATGCATCTTGTGTCCCCTCGGCATCCTTGTTATCTTGAATCTGGAACAAGTAAGGGTATTTAGACTTCATCTACTCTTCAGCTTCCCATGTAATTTATTCCCTTTTCTTGTTCCTCCACAATATTTTAATGGAAGCTAAATCCTTTGTTCTCAGCTTGCGTACTTGTCGATCTAATCTAGCTATTGGCACTTCTTCATATGATAGATCCTCTGTAACTTGTACATATTTCGTAGGGACGACCCGAGAAGGGTCTCCAATACATTTCCTCAACATAGATATATGGAATACCGGGTAGACAAATTCCAATTCAGATGGCAATTCTAACTCATAAGCAACCTGTTCAATTCATTGAAGAATTTTGTACGGACCGATATACTGCGGACTCAGCTGATCCTCATTCCCAAAACGCATAACACCCTTCATTGGCGAGATCCTCAGGAAAAGACTTCGGTTATGATGTCGGACATTAGAATAAGACTTTTGCATGCTTTGTGCCGTCCTCAACCGCTCTTCTATCAGTTTCACCTTCTCAATGGCTTGGTGAATCAAATCTGGCCTATATATTTCTGTTTCAACAACTCCAAACCATCCAAGTGTTGATCAACATCTCCTCCCGTATAGTGCCTCATACAGGGCCATTTTGATACTGGAATAGTATCTATTATTGTAGGAAAATTCTATGAGTGGAAGATGGTCATCCCAATTCCCCTTGAAATCCAGAACACATGCTCGTAGCATATCTTCAAGTATTTGAATGGTACGTTCAGCCTGTCCGTTAGACTGTGGATGGAATACAGTGCTTGGATTCACTTGTGTTCCTAAACCTTTCTGAAAAGACCTCCAAAAGTTAGCCGCAAATTGCGCTCCTCGGTCTGATATAATAGATATCGGCACACCATGAAGCCTAAATCTCCTTGATATACAACTTCGCATAATCTTCAGTTGTGTAAGTTGTCTTAACTGGCAGAAAATGGGCCCATTTTGTAAGTCGATAAACTATCACCCATATGGAGTAAAACTTATGATAAGAGCGATGTAATCCAATAATAAAATCCATATTAATCACCTCCCATTTCCTGGCCAGAATCTCTATATTCTGAAGCAATCCACTAGGTTTCTGATGTTCGATTTTTATCTGTTGACAATTAGGACACGGGGCTACAAGTTCTGCAATAGACTTCTTCATGTTAGCCCACCAATACTGCTCCTTAACATCATGATACATCTTTGTCGAGCGGGGATGGATGGAATATCGGGATTTATTAATCTCAATCATAATATTCTCTCTCAACCCTACCACATCAGGCACACATAACCGGCCATGGTATCTCAGTGCCCTGTCTGCTCCGATCTCAGAAGCCATAATTTTACACTGTTGAATTGTCATGCCCCAAAAATAGAGGAACGAGACCGGCGCCTAACCGGATGATCACGGTCAAGCGGACCTGGATTGCCTTTCCTGCCCAATGCGTTACCCCGTGTTTGCAATATACATTATTCCACATGAATTAGCAATTTAGAGTTTCATCATGAATTTACCATTTGAGTTCATTTCATCCTTTATCCTTTCAACAATTAGTAATCACAAAATATATAATAATTCCGATTCGGACCACGATTACTAGTAAACACAATTACTGCCCAAAATACATATATGTAGAACCCACATCATGTCTACGGAGCCTCCTAGAGTACTAAGAGTTCTCACAATACTTGCCGGCAACAAGGCCCCGGTTATACCTTAGAAGACATAATATATACAAAAGAGATGATATAGACAACACACGGCTCCGAGAGGAAATGGGGCTCACCGGATCTGCTGAAGAAACGGAAGGAAGGCACCACTATCGACGGTCTGAGCTACCTTCTGTGGAACCACCTACATCCATATAAAGATGTAGCACCTACGGTAAAAGGGACGTTAGTACCTTTGAATAGTACTAGTATGTATGAACAAAGTTTATTCTAAGTAAAATCAAACAGTACCCAATTGGAAGACAGTCAGGGTAACCACATAAGTACCACACAGATATAAAGAAAATCACAAATGAAGACTCCACAGTTACTCATTTCAATTGTTCATCTGTTGCGGTGCGCAACCCAATCCCAGTGTACATTCACATTTCAATCTTATTACCTCTCCACCATTATTACTTTGTGTTGCAGCGCGCAACCCGATCCCACCGTACAATCACATTTTACCCTTATTACTTCGTGTTGTGGTGTGCAACTCGATCCCACCGTACATTCATATTTGATAGTAACAATAACCAACAATTATATCACAGGGGTTTTCATCATCAAGAACATAAGTTCATATCAACCAACAACTATATGAAGTCAAGGCACAATAATCCTTACCAACCAGTAATTCATATATGGTGTTGCCATCATTATTTAACTCAATTAAATCAATCCACAGTTTATTTTCATCATTTGCCACACTCAGTCCTTAGCAATTAAATACCTTCCCACATTAGGGTACGCTAACATTCTTTCATTTAGTAGCATGTACTGCCATATTGACATATTCGGACATTTAACAAACCTTACACATGATAGGATAAGCACAAAGAATCACCCTTCACAATCACAATTAGCATGGTAATCGACTAAGAAATTTAGAGAACGAAATCTTACACCTCGACACAGCAGGACAATAAATTCACATATGCTCAAGCAAGAATTTCATACCGAGTGCTCGGACACCAACAAGATGACTCTACAAAGATAAAAGTTAGTAAAACATACCTTGAATACTAATTCCCCTTTAATTTTTTTATCACAAATCACCGGACCGTCTAGCACCGTCAATCTATTCCACAATGTGACATATTTCACTTAGAATTAGGAACCATAAACATAACTCGAACTCATTTAGGAATTTTATCAAATGCTATGTGACCCCTTAGATTACTAACCCCCTTTTTGTGAATAATTACACAAACTCGTTTCTCTTTACTAGATTAGGGAGTTTAACATACATGCATGCAATATATCGGCTTTTATCTCCAAGAATCAATTTATGTGTTCTACCCTTTTTAGCCAAAACCTTAGAATTAAAAGGAAATGGGGTGGGGACTCACCTCTTAGAGCGAAGAAGATGACAATTACTCAATAACTTTCAGGCCCGAGTGATAGTGAAGAATCAATTTTGGGTGAAGATGGAACCTTCTCTCTCAAGAACTCTCTCTTCCCTCTCTCTATTTTGTTCAGAAAATTGTTAAAATGGAAGGGGGTAAGTGTTTTAATGAACTGGGGGTCAGGTATAAGAATTAGAATTATAATAGTCCCGAAGCAGAAGTCCCCTCAGGAATGCGATCGTGTTCCTGCTATGCGGTCCGCATTCCTATCGCATAAATGTCCCTTAAATGGGCCAAAAAGAAACCGGACTGCCCGGGTATGCGACCACTATGCGGTTGGAATACCTGTTATGCGATCGCATAACCTACTCCGCAAAAAAATAGAGGTGCAAGAATGCGATAGCTATGCGGTCTGCATTCTCAAAATGCAATCGCATCTTGGGCAGCATAGTTGTCCTCAAGTTGGATAGCAGACTGTCCATGTATAACATAACAGCACAACTCTGGTCCGTTTTAAGAATCTCTACAGTTATAACAACACGGGTACTTATTTGGGCATTATTTTTAGCTATGAAATTTTACGGGTCTTTACATTATCTCCCACTTAAAATCATTTGTCCTCGGATGAGGATCGGGGAATCACTAGAGTAGGAAAAACACAAATAAACCAACCCCCAAATTTTCACTAACTCCGATTATTTCTGGAAATTTCGCCAGAGTTTCCTTTGAATATAGGCCTATCCACCTGTGAGAGAGCCCCCGAAATACATTTTTAACCAATTCTACACATTACCAGTCAATCCATACACTTGCATATAATTAAGTTACCTCAACAAGTCGTATGCAATTCAATTACTTCAACATGCTATTCCTATTTCAGTTAACACCACAAACTTGTATATCATTTAACTATCACATGAATTTCACATAATTTATCTTACTTCAAGGAGTTGCAAATTACCCAAATAATTACAAAATACACAAATATGGCACAACTTGAGAAGTTACAATAGTAGGGCAACTAGGGGGGGGGGGGAATGTGGTGCTTT